>VWYK01118556.1:17937-31644 GCA_013399775.1 Semnornis frantzii | reverse complement strand
CATTTCCCCTTGTCCTGTATCTACTCTCAGGAAAAGTTCCTCCGGAGCTTTCCTGCAGAATCCCTTCAGGCACTGGAAGGCAGCTGTGAGGTCCTGGATTCTCACTCAGACAAGAGTGGGCTTGGTGGGGGTGATGCTGTCATGGCCCTGCCCCAGACTCTGCACTGCTGCAGCAGGTCTCTTGTGGCCCAGAACCACGGCAGCCCAGTCTGTTACCAGTCTGCATGTGGGATGCTTTCAGAGCCTCACCTTTGACTTTTCTCCCCTTCTGCTCCCAGGGCTGCTGGGGATTCCCTGAATGACTGCACCATCACCTTAGTGGATGAGATCTACAAGATTGAAGAGCCAGGCAGTGCCAGCTCCATCAGCACTGGGGCACCCAGACGTGAGTGCTGTGCTGCCTGCATGGCTCAGCCTTCCCTCTGAGGGTCACAGGATGGCCTGGGGTGGAAGGCACCTCCAAGACCATCCAGTTCCAACCCCTGCCATGGGCAGGGACACCTCACAGTGGCCCAAGTTGCTCAAGGCCTCATCCAGCCTGGCCTTGAACCCCCCCAGGCAGGGAGCATCCACAGCCTTCCTGGGCAGCCTGTGCCAGTGCCTCCCCACCCTCACTGGAAGAATTCCTTCCTCATCTCCAGTCTTTGCAAGCACACCTTGAGGGCATGAGCAAGGACAATGGTTCTGTGGTGTCCTTCTGAAAACCACCTTCCTACCACCTCCCCAGGTACAGCTGGATCAGTTTCTTGCTCCTGTCAGCTCTCTGGAGCAGCAGGACCTTACCCAGGTAGAATCACAGAATGCTGGGGGTTGGGAGGGACCTCTGGAGATCATCCTGCCCCCTGCCAAAGCAGGGTCACCCACAGCAGCTTGCCCAGGCTCACCATGTCCAGCTGGGCTTGGGATCTCTCCAGAGAAGGAGATTCCAGGACCTTGTCTGTGTGAGGACTGTGTTAGAGTTCCAGGACATTTGTAGCTGTCACTCCTCTGACCATTTCCAGGGAGTCTTGGCACTTCCTGGAGTCTGCTGGAGCTTGTGGCTGTAGCTGCAGCTTGTGATTTCTTTCTGCTGCTAGGGAAATGTGGACCTGTGTGTAAAGCTTGTAAGGACAACCCCAAAAAGACCTGCAGAGTCTGTGCCTGCCACATCTGTGGAGGTAAACAGGACCCAGACAAGCAGCTGATGTGTGATGAGTGTGATATGGCCTTCCACATCTACTGCCTCAACCCCCCCCTCAGCAGCATACCAGATGATGAGGACTGGTAAGTGCAAAGTGGGGGCTGTGCACCTCAGTTACCATCCACTTGGGAGTGGGAGGCCAGGCCTAGGGCTTGGAGCTGCCCTTGGGTGCCAGTACTGTGACTGTAGGAGGTGCAAGGACATGTGTGGGCTTCCAGAGCTGCTCCTGAGCATGGGTTTAGTGAGAGGATGTTCTAAACCAGCTTCCAGCTTCCTTTCCTGCTCTGGGGGTCTGCTCAAAGAGAGAGAGCTACCAGACACCAAGTGTCAGGCTGATGCCAGGAGGCTGAAGTGGTGTAACAGCTTTCCTGGGTAGCCCACAGACCCTCACTGGCTCCTGCTTCTGTGGTGACAGAGTCACAGATCAAATCTCTGTGGTGGCAGAGAGAGAGTCACAGAGTGGTTTGGGTTGGAAGGGACCTTAAAGATCAGCCAGTTCCAAACCCCCTGGCATTGGCAGGGACACCTCCCACTGGACAGTGCCATGCACCCTACAGACCTGGAGCTGGTGAGGCACATTGGTGTCCCCTGGGGCCTGTCCCTGCAGTTCACACAATGATTTTGTGGCACAGCTGCTTCCCTGCCACATCTGCAGTGCCAGAGGAGGCTGTGCCAGGACAGCAGGCAGCACAGGCCCCCTTGCAGCCCATCCTGCCTGGTTGCACCTGAGGGAGTGGTAACATCTCAGTGGGTATGTTTTGAGGAACTTGATCCTGAAGGCTTTGTCATTGCCTGGTGGCTTTAGGTATTGCCCTGAGTGTCGAAATGATGCAAGTGAGGTGGTTTTGGCAGGAGAGAGATTAAAAGAAAGCAAAAAGAAACAAAAGATGGCATCAGCTAATTCCTCCTCGAGGAGAGACTGGGGCAAGGTCAGTTCAAAGCTGTTTCCTTTTTGAGCAGTGTGTGTTAGGGCCTGGGAAAGGCTTTGGCTGATGAGGTTTGCTCTTTGGAACAGGGCATGGCCTGTGTTGGGCGCACGAAGGAGTGCACCATTGTCCCCTCCAACCACTATGGACCCATTCCTGGCATTCCAGTTGGCACCATGTGGAAGTTCAGAGTTCAGGTAGGAAGCTGAACAAAGTAGGAATGGTCCAGCTCTTAGGAGGAAGCTGAAACAGTTAATCCTGGAGCGTTTGTCCCTGGGGCTGGAAGTGCAGAAGGGGAAGAATTCTGCTTTGTGCAGACCAAGTGGCCCAGAACTAATGCTGCATTGTGCAGGCACTGCAAGTGCTTTCTTCTCCTGGGGGTTGTTGGTGGCTCAAAGACCCCAACCCAAACATCCTGGGGATGGCTCCCACTGGGCCTCTCCCCAGTATCCAGGTACACTAAACAAGGTTCCTCCCTGGGGCTGGGGGGCAAGCAGCACTGACTTGGCCAGGTCTTGTTTTCAGGTGAAGGTTGCTACTGGAAGGCCTTCAGAAGCCAACTCCCTTGTGCAGACATTTCATACCTGGGCTGGTCTGAAACTTCTGGAGCTTTTCAGCAGCAGCCTCAGTGAGAGAGATCTGGAGTTCTGCATCACAAACTCAGGGTGGTTGTGGCTGGAAGAGCCCTTGCAGATCACCCAGCCCAACCATTCTCTAACTCTGGCAAGGCTGGGGCTAAGCCATGGCCCTCAGCACCACAGCTCTGCCTCTTTCCAGCACCTCCAGGGAGGGGGATTCACCTCCCTGGGCAGCCTGTGCCTGAGAACCCCTTCAGTGAAGAGGTCTCTTCTGATGTCCAACCTAAACCCCTCCTGACTCCTCTTGTCCTGTTGCTTGTTCCTTGGAAGCAGAGACCAACCCCAGCTGGCTCCAGCCTCCTCTCAGGGATTCAGAGACAGGAGGTCTACTCAGTCTCCTTCTCTCCAGACTAAACACCCCCAGCTCCCTTAGATGCTGCTCTCCAGACCCTTCCCCAGCTTCCTTGCCCCTCTCTGCTCCTGCTGCAGACAAACCTGTGCCCAATTTACTGAGCACTCCACAGCTGACTTTTTTTAAAGGCATTTTCCTTTGTCTTTGCTCTGCCCAGAACGTTTTGGGGAGCTGGTGCTGAGAACAGTTTGACCTGGTGATAGATGCAAAGTTACAATCTGCATGAGTGCTGTCAGCTGCCTGAGCCCCAGGACTCTGATGTGTGCTCCCTGTCTGGGGCCTCTTCAGCAGCTGCCCTACCAACCCTTTTATCCCCCTCCAGGTGAGCGAGTCTGGAGTTCACAGGCCCCACGTGGCAGGGATCCATGGCAGAAGTAATGATGGTGCCTACTCCTTAGTTCTGGCAGGGGGCTATGAAGATGACATAGTAAGTGAACCTTGAGTATTTGTGTCTGAGAACCAAAGTACCTTGAGATTAAAGCAAAGCCTTGGCCTTAATTACATCCACTTGATGGTGCTTCATATAGATCCACTTCATGACACTGTAGCTGCTCAGAGGAGCTCCAGGAGAGCTGCAGTCAGCCAGTGTGTGCCAGCCTCAGAACCAGCATCACCTAAATGAAGTTCAGTATCTGCATGGCAGAGTCCTTAGGCTGCCCACACAGGTTGTAGAGTTCTTCTCTGGAGAGATTCCAAACCCATCTGGACATTGCCCATGGCAGGGAGCTTGGAGCAGAAAACCTCTGAGGTCCCTTCCAGCCTGAGCCACTCTGGCACTGTGCTCCTGGGCAGGCTGCTGTGGGTGCTCTGCCTCAGCAGAGAGCTTGGAGCAGAAAACCTCTGAGGTCCCTTCCAGCCTGAGCCATTCTGTGACTGTGCTCCTGGGCAGGCTGCTGTGGGTGCTCTGCCTCAGCAGGGAGCTTGGAGCAGAAAACCTCTGAGGTCCCTTCCAGCCTGAGCCACTCTGGCACTGTGCTCCTGGGCAGGCTGCTGTGGGTGCTCTGCCTCAGCAGGGAGCTTGGACTGGATGAAGTCCCTTCCATGCTGGAATTCAGGGATTCTGTGTCCTGGCATCCCCATTGCATCCAGAGCTGGAAGTCTCCTGCTGCCAGACCTGCCTGTGCCAGTGTTCAGAACTAGGGGCAGGAGCCCCACTGCTGGGTGCCCTTTGCTCACTGTGGGGCACTGCAGCGCTGGGCACCCTGGCACTGCCCTGGGCAGTGTGAGGGGGCACCACAGACTGAGTCTGGAGGAAGAATCTCCCTTCTGAGAAAACCCTTTTGCAGCTCTTCTGCTCTTCCTGAGTGCCTCTGGGGAGTGTCAAACCCATCCATGTGCATTTCAGGACCATGGGAATTACTTCACATACACAGGGAGTGGAGGCCGCGACCTGTCCGGAAACAAACGCACAGCAGAGCAGTCCTGTGACCAAAAACTCACCAACATGAACAGGTCAGCAACCTCCACACACCCCTCCCATCCTTGGCAGCTGGTGTCTGCCAGCCTGGGCAGTGGATTTGTCCTGCTTGTGCCCACAGAAAGCAGCTGCATGGAAAAACTGCCACAGTTAGGCTTTGTGGAGGTGTAGGCTCAGAGCCTGTGCCTGCAGGATCAGCTGATGGTGGAAAAGGTTCTTGGGGGGCACTGTAAGTGAAACAGGGCTGGGAAAGGGCCACAAGGGTGGTCCAGGGGCTGGAGCAGCTCTGCTGTCAGGATAGGCTGGGAGAGCTCAGCCTGGAGAAGACTTCAGGAGGACCTTAGAGCTGCCTTGCAGTAGCTGAAGGGATCCTGCAGGAAGGCTGCAGGGGAACTGTTCCTGAGGGTGTCTGGAGACAGGCCAAGGGGGAAGGGACTGGAGCTGAGGCAGAGCAGGGGGAGACTGGAGCTGAGGGAGAAGTTTTTCAGCAGGAGGGTGGTGAGACTCTGGCACAGGTTGCCCAGGGAGGTTGTGGAGCACCTCCTACCTTGGGGGTGCTTAAGGCCAGGCTGGATGAAGCCTTGGGCAGCCCAGTCTAGGTGAGAGGTGTCCCTGCCTGTGGTGAGGAGGTTGCAGTGGATGATCTCTGAGCTCCCTTCCAGCCCAGGCCATTCTGTGATGATTCTTTGATTCTTACATAGCCTGCAAGTTGAGGAACAGAGCAGTGAATTGCTGTAGAAGCTTTCATGCTCTGTCCTGGAGACCTTTGCAGCCACTGATCACCTTGGGGAGCCAGATCAGTTGTGCTGAACTGTGAGTCCTGCACATTAGTGTGGGTGTGAGGAGAGGAGATGCTGCCAGCAATTAGATATGGACAATAAAATGAATAATTGGCCTCTGTGAAGTGTGGTCCCCAGCCAGGAGGCTGCAGTGTCCCAGAGTTCTTGGTGGTGTACTTGAAAGTGTTGGAGACCAGTAAGAGCCTGACCTGCATCCCTTTGCCTCAAAAGACATTCAGAAGGGCCTCCTGTATTTTCAGAGGCAGATTTGGTAGCCAGAGAGGTTATTTTTGGTAGCCAGGGTGGTTGTTTTTGATAGCTCCTGCTGTGCTTCAGCACCAGGCCAGTGCCCTGCTCCTCACTGCTGTACTCTGCTGTAGCAGCAGTGCTGCTCTGAGTAAAACCCTGACTTGAATTTATTCTTTCTTAGTAGCTGGCCTGTTGCTTGGCTCTGCTTCTGAAGGGTTCTGAGCTGCCTGGGCTTTGTCTTGCAGAGCCCTGGCTCTGAACTGCAGTGCTCCCATCAACGACAAGAGCGGAGCCGAAGCCAAGGACTGGCGAGCAGGGAAGCCTGTGCGGGTGGTGAGGAATGTCAAGGGGGGCAAGCACAGCAAGTATGCCCCCGTGGAAGGCAACAGATATGATGGGATCTACAAGGTGAGAGGGTCTGGAATTCTCACCCAGGCCAGGACAGCTGGGTTGTGGCTGAGCCTGGAGTGTGATGGACCTGGATCTGGCCTTGCAGGTTGTGAAGTACTGGCCCGAGACTGGCAAGTCAGGGTTCTTGGTGTGGCGCTACCTGCTGAGGAGGGACGATGAGGAACCTGCCCCTTGGACCAAAGAAGGGAAGGACAGGATGAAGAAGCTTGGCCTGACAATGCAGGTATGCTTTGGAACATCTCTCTGGTTCCCCTGGAGGAGGAGGTTTTTCTTGCTGAGGATGACCCTTGCATAAGGAGAGATCCAACCCCCTTAGGCCCAGAGGGACACGAGCAGTGCTCAGTCCTGAGGGTTGTTCTCTCCTCACAATGGGCCAAGCTCACAGAACTTCTTTAGCCTGCATAAGTGCTCTCCAAGAGCAGCAGCTATGGCTTAGAGAACCCCTGGAGCAGTCCTCCACAGGTCCTTTCTCCAAGCTGCAGTGGTCTGGAAGTCTGAAGTGGCATTGGATGATCTTTGCTTTGTGTTTGTAGTATCCTGAAGGTTATTTGGAAGCTGTTGCAAATAAAGATAAGGAAAAAGAAAATGATGAAGATGATGAATTTGATACCCCAGGGAAAGGAAAGAGGAAAAGGAAATCAGCAGGTTTGTGGAGTAGGCAAGTGGATATGGAAAGCCTGGGAGGCTTTTGTGCCTTTCACTCTCTACTCTCTCCTGGTTGCTCTTTCTCTTCGCCTGTTAAAATGTTCCTTGTGTTCTCTTGCAGGTGGGGAGGAGAAACTCAGTAACTCTCCTGCCAAAACTCCAAAGAAAACAAAAGTTGAGCCATACAAACTGACATCCCAGCAGAGATCTCTGATAAAAAGTGATGAAGCCAATGAAAAGCTGTGGAATGAGGTTCTAGAAGCTCTCAAAGATGGACCGGTACAGCCTGCTTGCTTTCCCCAGTAGCCAACGCACAGCTAACTCCTGTCCTGTCCCACAGACCTCTGGGCTGCAGGAAGGAAACAGCCCCAGACCTGTAGTGGGTTTTTGAGACAGCCACACTAGAACTGTAAAGCAGTGTTTGAGGGCAGGGAGAGAGTTCCCAGGATTTATCCAGTGTGGCTCTTCGTAGAAAAAGCTTCCTGTGAAGTGATCTCTTGCACTGAATGTGGGCTGGGCTTTGGGGCTGTGTTTCTCAGTGAGCTGACTCAGATGTTCTCTCTCCAGAAATTCCTAAACAAGGTGGAAGAGTCCTTCCTGTGTATCTGCTGCCAGGAGGTGGTGTTCCGGCCAGTCACAACTGTCTGCCAGCACAATGTCTGCAAGGTGGGTGAGGGGCAGCCCTCTGCCAAGCCTTCAGCTGGTGCAGGGAGGAGAGAGCTGCTCTCTCTCTGTAGATTTTGGGGTTTCTTGCCAGGGCTTGGTCTTCTGGCATGCCCCAGTTTGGGCCATGAGCTTCCCAGTAGTGGAGGACAGGACAGACTACCACAGAGCATGAGGCAGGTGCAGATTTTGCATCTGGGTCAGGGCAATCCCAAGCACAAATCCAAGCAGAGAATGGATGAGGAGTCCTGAGGAGGAGGACTTGGGGGTGCTGGCTGAGGTGACCAACATGGAGCAGCACCAAGCACTCCAGCCTGGAGCCAGCTGTGTCTGTGGGCAGCAGGGGCAGGGAGGGGATTCTGCCCCTCTGCTGTGCTCTGCTCAGACCCCCCCTGCAGTGCTGGGGGCAGCTCAGGAGCCAGAGGAGGTTGCAGCAGGGCTGGAAGCCCTCTGCTGTGAGGCCAGGCTGAGGGAGCTGCCTTTGGTCAGCCTGCAGAAGAGAAGGCTGCAGGGAGACCTGCGAGCAGCCTGCCTGTGGGAGGCTACAGGAGAGCTGGAGAGGGACTTTGGTAAAGGCAAAGTGGCAGGACAGGAAATGACTTCCAACTGGATTCAGATGGGACATGAGGCAGGTGAAGGTGAGGCACTGGACTGGGCTGCCCAGGGGTGGGCTGACTGCCCCTGGCTTACCCTGGCACAAACTCCTTTGGGAGCTCTGAGCAGGTTTGTGCTCAGTGAAGCTCCCTGCAGCTGGCCTGGCAGAGAGCTGCAGCAGGGAGCCTCATGGAGATAAGGGCAGCCCTGTTTTGGCTGGAGCTGCTGAAGCAAGGCTGAAATAACAAACACCCAACTTCAGAGCAGGCTCTGAGGGCCAGGAGGCTGAGCAAAGACCTCTTCCTCATGAACTGCTTTTTAACTAACCTGGCACCTTTCAGTCTGCTCATGAGCAAAGCTGAGCACATGCTGAACAGATTGGACTTGCTGAGTGCTGCTCCCAAGTGATGCTAAACTTCACCCAGAGGGCAGGGCCAGCCTGGGCTTGGGGCACTGCAGGGGCAGCACAGCAGAGGGTGTGTGGGGCACCCACACCACCACGATCAAAGGGCTGTGCTCCTTTTCCTCCCCTCCCAGGCAGAATCACTGTGGTTGGAAAGGACCTTCAAGATCATCAAGTCCAACCATTCCCTGGCTCTGCCAGGGCCACTGCCACACCATGTGCTTGAGCACCACAGCTGGGTGCTGTGAATACATCCAGGGGTGAGGATTCAGCTGCTTCCCTGGGCCAGTCTGTGAGAACCCTGTGGGTATAGAAGTTGTTGCTCATGTCCAACCTAAACCTCCCCTGGTGTAAATTGAGGCCATTTCCTCTTGTCCTGTCACTTGTGACCTGGGAGAAGAGACCAAGCCCCAGCTGGCTCCAGCCTCCTCTCACTGGGCACTGCTGCTGGGCCCCAGGGATCAGTGCTGGGCCCAGTCCTGTTTAATATCTTCATTGATGATCTGGATGAGAGGATTGAGTCCTGCATCAGTGAGTTTGCAGAGGACACCAAGTTGGGAGCAAGTGTGGATGTGTTGGAGGGCAGGAGGCTCTGCAGAGGGACCTGGGCAGGCTGCACAGATGGGCACAGTCCAGTGCCAGGAGTTTGAACAACTCCAAGTGCCAGGTTCTGCACTTTGGCTACAACCACCCAAGCAGTGCTGCAGGCTGGGGACAGAGTGGCTGAGAGCAGCCAGGCAGAGAGGGACCTGGGGGTGCTGGTTGNAGCAGTGCCTGGGGAGGAGAGGCTGAGGGGCCTGGGGCTGAGAGTCTGGAGAGGAGAAGACTGAGAGGGGATTGAATCAATGTTTATCAATAGCTGAGGGCTGGGGGTCAGGAGGGGGGGACAGCCTCTGCTCACTGCTGCCTGGGATAGGACAAGCAGCAATGGATGGAAGCTGCAGCACAGGAGGTTCCAGCTCAGCACAAGGGCAACTTCTTGCCTGGAAGGGTCCCAGAGCCCTGGCCCAGGCTGCCCAGAGAGGCTGTGGAGTCTCCTTCTGTGGAGCCTTTGCAGGCCTGTCTGGATGTGTTGTGTGTGCCCTGAGCTGCATTGTCTGCTCCTGCTCTGGCAGGGCTTGGACTGGATGAGCTCTTTGGGTGCCCCCCAGCCCCTGGCATCTGTGATCTCTCTTGACCAGCTGCTTTTTGCCCTCCCCCAGGACTGCCTGGACAGGTCCTTCCGAGCTGAGGTCTACAGCTGCCCTGCCTGCCGCTACGACCTGGGCAGGAGCTACAGCATGCAGGTGAACGAAGGCCTGCAGAGCATCCTGGCCCAGCTCTTCCCCGGCTACGGCAGCGGGCGGTGATTCTCTAAAGCACTTCTCCTCCTCCTCCTCACCTCCCAGCTTCTCCCTTAGTGGGTTTTCAATGGGCTTAATTTAAAACTGAAACCCCAGTAGGCTGTGTTCTTCTCCCAGCCCCCTAAACAAAAAGAGAAAGGTTAAAGTCTTCCTTGTTTTTAAACAACCTCTGAACTTCAAGGGGTGTCCTGCCCGTGGGGTTGGTTTGTGTCCTCAGTGTCAGACTTTGCATCCTTTGTTTTTGTTGTTGTTTTGTTCCCCCCTCCCTGCCCCAACCTCTCTCATTTATCAGCACAAAATTATTGTCTTCAATGGACTCCAAGTGCTTCCTGTAAGGCTGCTAAAGATCAGGAATGTCCTCAGAGTGCTCCCTCTGCCCCCTCCTCTGGAGTTTTTGATCCCAGATCTGGCTTGGTTGCTAGAACAATCTTCAACACTTGGGGATTCAGCCATCAGGTAGACTTCTGGCAGCATTTTGATACTCAGTTTGTACAAGGCTGATTCCTGGCTTTAACATCCTTTGTTTTTTAACCCTCAGCCAGGTATTAGCTGGTTGCTTGGGGCTGGTTTTTATGAAAGAGCTGATTTTTATACACCTACATTTTATCAAAAAGCTATTTCCTGCTAACTTTTTTTTATCAAACCCCCCCACAAAGCTGCTTGTTTGGCCCAAGCAGTCAGAGCAATATGAAGTACTACCTCAGTTGGACTTCTCTCTTACTAGGGAGCTCTTTGTTCAGCCAGGTGCTGTCTCCTCTCCAGAAATGCCATTGTGGGATATGTCCTGAAGCCATTCCTCTAAGTGCCTTTTGTCCTCTGCTGAAAGACTCTGGGCTCTGACTCACCCCTGAGATGTAGTTTTTTTATAAGCACTGAATCGTTGAGAACTCACCAGCCAGACTGGATCCTTTCTGGGCCAAGCAGGACACTGTAGCTGTGTGTGTGAGATTAGGATGGGGTTGAAAAACCTTCAGGTCTCTTAACCTTAGGTGAATTATGGTCAAATGATTTTTTTTTTTCTTGCCCTTCCACTTTTTGTTTTGTTCCACCTGGAAATCCAAAAGCAATTCCCAAGAGCAGTTCCTAAGCTCATCATGTTTGCTGTCCATGAGGCCAGGCTGTCTCTTAGCATTGCCAAAGTTTGCAGGTAATACCTCGACCAGACCAAGGCTGTTTCTAATCACACCTTTGAACTGCAGACTGGAGCAGACCTGCCTACTTTTGCTGGTTTTAGCTCTGACCCTTTGGGAAATGATAATGTTAATATGGTAGGGAAAGAAAGAAAGAAAAAAAAAACCCACAACTTTTTTCTAGGGCTGTTTTTTGCTGAATTTGTCAAGGGATGTTTGTTTTTTTGTACAATGTGCAACTTGAAGTTCTCAAAATAAATATCTTTTCAGATGAGAGTGGCTGAGTTTATTTGAACTGCAGCTGCAGCAGGTTTCCAGACTTGCCAGAGTCTGTAGGTGATGCTGCTTTGGGCTGGGGGGGTTGGAGTCAAGCTCTGGAGGTCCCTTTCAGGTCCCTTTGGAATGGGCTGCCCAGGGAGGTGGTGGAGTCCTCACCCTGGAGGTGTTCAAGCCAAGCCTGGATGGGGCACTTAGTGCCATGGCCTGGTTGATTGGGCAGGGCTGGGGGCTGGGTGAGCTTAGAGCTCTCTGCCAGCCTGGCTGATTCAATGATCCTGCACTGGCCTCTGGAGGTCCCTTCTGGCACTGGCCTCAGGATCTGCAGAATTACAGAATGGTTTGGGAAAAACTCTCTCAGCTCCAGTCCCAAACATCAACCCAACCCCACCGTGGCCATTTAAACCCAAGTGCCATGGCCACACCTTTCCTGAACACCCCCAAGCACAAGGACTCCACCACTTCCCTGGGCAGCCTGTGCCAACCCCTGCCCACTCTTGCAGCAATAAATGTTTGCTCCTCTCCCACCTCCCCTGGCACACCAGAGAACTAAAACATGGAGGCTTTCATCCCCAAATGGAGATGAAGTAAATGAGGAAGGCATAAAGGTATTGCAGACCAGCTGTGAAGCTGAGCAGCAGTCTGCTCTCTCCAGGTGGGTTTGAAGGTTGCTGTTAACATCAAACACTTCCAGTTCCAGGTATTTAAATTTCATTGCAGCTCACAGAATCACTTTGGCTGGGAAAGGCCTTTTAAGATTCAGCCCAACCATTAACCCAACCCTCCCAGGTCACCACTGAACCATGGCCCTCAGCACCACATCCAGAAGGCTTTTAAAGCCCTCCAGGGCTGATGACTCAGGCACTTCTCTGGGCAGCCTGTTCCAGGGCTTTAAGATGTTTTTCCTCTACTTTTTATTCCACATTGTGATGAGTTTGGGGTGTCAGGGTGAAGGTGACTCTGTGCATTTAGACTGAGGAAGCCATTCCAATAGGTTCCTTCAATATTGTGTTTGTTACTGTTTGGAACTTGGGAAACAAACTTTGTCTTCCTACATAGGTTGGAGTCTGCTGTGGAGCTTTAGTGTTTAAGATCTGTTTTGCTCTGTAAATTGGACAGTTTGAGGCTTGTAGATGGCAACATAAAGCTCTGCTAGGAAAGTGCTATAAAGTGAGCTGGTGAGTGGCTTTGGATGTGAAGGGATTGTGCTGGAGATGCTTTGGGCCTTGATGGGAGGATGCTGCTTCATTTCCCACTGACTTTGTGTTGGGAAATTCTGGAGCAGCTACCCAATGTGATTGGGTGAAGTCTTTTGTGGATAAGGAATCAGGAAGCTAAGACAACAATGCTGTGGGGGGGGGGAAAACCTCCCCATGCAGCCATGTAAGGATCTTCTATTTTGGGAATTCCCATCTCACTTGCCAGCCAAGTGCACAGAGCCTGTGATCTGCACGATTTAATTGAGCACAAATTAAAAAATGCCCCTGATAGTTCTGCATCCTGGCAGGTTTCCATCGTCCTGTAACTTGGCAGCCAGTTGGAGAGGAGTAGCTCTTGTGTGGATCCGAGTGCTGGAGGCTGGGACGGGAAGTTTCAAGGTATTCAAGGTACTGGCCAGGACTTGTGGCATCTCTGCATCCTCTGCAGGAGAAAGGAGAAACTGCGGCTGTGGGTCAGGTCCTCCGGCGGGAGCTGCCCCCCAGCTGTCCAGACCCGGGCTGCTGGGAGAGCACAGCACTGCTCTGCCTGCTGTGGGCAGAATGGGAACGAGGTGGAGGCAAATCTCAGTGCTCCTGAAGGCTGAACTGGGGGGAGAGGTGGACTCGGTGCACCCTCAGCACCTGGTGCTTGACTTAGATCCCAGTACCTGGAGCTTTAAACAACTAAAAGGAGCCTAAGCCTACCCCCACCCCATCACAGCTGCACACCTGATCACATCTTTCCAGGTCTGTGTCACTCAAGTGCTGTGGTTCCTCAGGGCTCTCTGGGTCTGCTCAATGCTTCAGGATGCAGCTGTCAATAGGGACTGGGGGTGGTCTCCCAGCTCTGCCCTGTGGCAGGAGGTTGAGAAAACTCCCAAGTTTGCAAAGTGCAGCCTCGCTGGGCTTTGGTAGTGCTGAGATTGGTTTGTAGTGCTGAGAGTGGCTTGATGAGAAGTGAGCACTGCTGCCTGGAGCAGCTCTCTGAGCAGCAAGGGCTGAGAGCCCTGGGGCTGAGCCTGCAGGAGAGCAGCCCCAGAGGGGAGCTGAGCAATGCTCAGCAAGAGATGAAGGAGCTGTGGAGAGGGGAAAGCGCTGGGGCCAGACTCTGCTCAGCAATGTCCAGGGACAGAGCAGGAAGCAGGAATGGACACCAGGAGCTTCACCTGAACAGGAGCAGCTGCTGCAGCGTGAAGGAGCTGGAGGCCTGCAGCAGGCTGCTCAGGGAGGTTCTGGAGTCTCCTCTGGCCATGGTGCTCCTGGGTGCCCTGCACAGGCTTGGACTGAATGATCTCTGCAGGTCTCTCTCAGGTCGCGCACAGCTCTGCCTCGTGCCTGGGAGCCGCCCGCGGCCAAGGCGCTACTCGGGCCTGTGTGGGCCCTGGCTAACCCCTTCGGGCTGTGCCCCTGCAGAGCGAGGCCTTGGGCCGGGCAGGTTCGGGCGCACGGGGCCCGCTCCCCCGCCCCAGGCCGCTGCCCTGAGGCCGCCCCCCGCTGACCCC
>VWYK01118556.1:0-17393 GCA_013399775.1 Semnornis frantzii | reverse complement strand
GCTCCGCACCCCTCCGTGTCCCCCTGCCCTGTGCCCTCCTCTGGAGTCTCAGGCCCCAGCGCGGTGTCCGCGGAAGGCTGCGCGGCCGAGCGCTGTCACTGCAGGCTTCCTGTGTGCGGGAGGGCCTGCGGGTCCCTTGCCCCTCTGCCCGGGGGTGCCGGGGGCGGTTGGATTTAGCTGCGGGATGAAGGAGGAAGCTGCCAGGCGGTGGTGTGCAGCGGGGATGCTGCGGGGGTGGTCCCAAGGCGCTGTGCAACAGGCCTGGGGGCACGAAACTGGTGGCACGAAACTGGTGGCGAGATCCTGCCCCTGGCGAGGGAGATCCTGCCCCTGGCGACTTCAGTTTGGATTTTTTGTTTTTTAATTTAAAAAATATTTTTCCTTCGGAAACGTTAAAAAAGTGTGGCCAAAGCGAGGGGACTTTGGTGTCTGCAATAAGCCTGTCGTTAATGCAATCCTCTCTGGCTCTGTGCTGAGATCCTTCCTCTTGCTGCCTTCAGCCCTGAGCAGAGACCTTTTGCAGGGTGCAGAAGTGAGGTGACCTCCTCTGAAGCAGTTCTGCTCTGCAGAAAGTGTTTGTCCCGTGACGTGCCCCGGGTTTGAGTTGGTCATTTTGCCCTTCTTAAAAAGAATTAACTGAAAAGATCTCTTTGGCCCTTCTGGGAGGCAGTGTGTGGTGGAAGGGGAAGTTATCCAGGAAGCCCTTCACGCCAAGGAGGTGCTTGGCTTTGCTTTGCTTTAAGGCTGCTTTCATTCTCGCTTGGGAAGATGGTACCTGGGAACCAGAGAGGCTGCTTTGGCCTTTTTTTGCTTGAAATGGCTAAAGCCCCAGAGTGCTTTTACTTTGATATGTGTTCTTTGGCTCTTAGACCTCTTAACAAAAGCAGCTGTAGAGAGGCAGTGCTGTGGGGCACAGACTGCTTCAGCATTGTCCTTAAAGCTTAGTAGGTTGGAACTTTGGTGTCTGAGTTGTCTTTGTGCTGGGGCAGGGTAAATACATTATTGTGTTATATGAAGTTTGATGCTTCCGAAGTTAAGCTTCCTTTAACCCAAAGGAGCTGACTTTAAGGAGCTCTTCAGAAGGGAGTTTTACCCTTTTCACCCACAATAAATTACTTCTTAGAAACTTTTCCTTCACTTCTATTCTGTCTCCTTTGCCTGTTTAGCTAAAATGCACTTGGTTAAGAGAAGTCTCGAGACCAGGGTGTGAGCTGCACAGTTAGATTCCAGCAGTTACATAAAATAGCTGCTGGAGCACGTAGGGGTAATTGCTTTCTGACAGCAAGTTCCTAATTCTCAGGTTCCCCTGTAATAAGTAGAAGGAGTTGAGGCAGGTTGACTGCTCTAGTGCCACGGGGGGGCAGGGGCTGTTTCATCAGCGGTAGGAGTTCCTCCTGTGTAAGTCTGTGGAGGTGGATGTGCTCCAGTCCTTGTTCGCAGAGACACCTGACAGAAAAATGCTGCCCCACACTCAGCGGTGGATTCTTCTTTCTCCTTTCTCTTTTGTTTTGCTCCGTGGGGCCAGCCGTAGGTGGGCTTGTACCTAAGCAGTTGTTTTTGGTGTATAAAAGAAGTTGGTCCCAGATAGATGAAGTTAGGAGGCATGGCTGAAAGAACAGTACCCAGGTTTGACATTCAGGGCTGGACTTTGGGCTTCTCTGTCTGTACCTTCTGTATGTAAGAGGTTTAATAAGCACTTGGTGAGTGGCTGATAGTGAAATAAATGCACTTCCATGGAGAGTCCTCCCTCACTTCCTCAGGAGAATGCTGGTTGTTGGGCCAAGGCAGGGTTGGAAACTACTGAGCAGCCTGTTGAAACGAGCTGGTAGAGCAAAATGAAGTGAAAGCTGTTTGCAGTGATACCCTCAGCCCCTGTGATTGAAGGGATAAGGCAGAGTGGTTGCTGTACAGATCTGCAGGCACTTGGGGCTTGATGCTGCCCAAACCAGAGACAACTTCTGAAAGCTTTGAGCTGTTCCCGTAGAGGTCTCAGGGAATGTTAGATGAGTAGGGGAAACCAGTTTGGCCAGACACACTGGATAAGCACGTTCACTCTGTGGGGTTTTGGTGCATTTATCAAGGGTGATGTATTCTCTTTTTCTGTGAGGATGCCCAAGTGGAACACAATAAATCATCTGCTGGCACTCGGGGAGCTGTAATTAGCCTTCAGAGTCTAACATCTGATTTGGATGAGTTGAGAAGTTCACACGTTCAGGAGGGATAAACAGCTCTGCCCCGCTGCAGGCTGAGACACCCATGCAGCACTTCATGCATATGAAAATCCTTTTGCACTGAGCACCAGAAGCTTTATTGCCTTCTCATTAAAACAGAGGCAATATGGCAGAGCTGCAGCCTGGTGAATCCTTCCCCAGCCTCCCTGACTCACTTTTTTGCTTGCCCTGTGCCTCGAAGAGGCTTTGCTCTGCCTGTTACTGTCTGTCCGCTCGCTCCATCCGCAGCGCCGCTTGCAATGTAGCATCTGCTAACAGCAAAGATGGATGACAGCTAAATATGTCACTGCAAGTCAGGGATTTGCTTAATATATTGGGATGGCACCAGGACCGTGTGAGGCACTGTTGGAAATGATTATTTGTCTCCCCTTGAAGAACCCGAAGATGGTTTGTCCGTTTGCGCTGGCGAAGCCTCCAGCAGAATTGTGGTCATTGTGCAGAGGTTCAGGGATGTTAACCTCCTGTTATTGTTCTCTCAACATCATTGTGGGGTTTAAAAGGGAAAAAAAAAAAAGTGATTTTTCCATTTGTTAGCAAATGGAGCATTGCTTAATAGTATTTTCTTTTTTTTCTTGGTGCTTGTTGTTCTTTTAAATCTTCATTTTGGACCAAGTAGTCTCCATCTTACCTCCACTTGTGGATGTAGCCACTTATTACCCTGGCTTGATTAATGCACTTAAATGAATTTCTATTTTCAGGGAACAAATGATTCTTTTTTTTGGATCAATTAAGCAGTTCCTCAGTGGTGCTGGTGCTGAATGGCTGCTGGCACAGGGGCACACATTTGCCTTTGGTTGTAGTAGTTCTGTGTGGTACAGGAGCCTGACTGTGAGCATGGCACAAATGACCTGAAAATGGTGATGATTTTTTTCTCTTTCCTGTTGCAGAACAAGCCCCACTTGGCAGTTTCTCAGGCAATATAGACTTGTTCTTTTGTTTCCTAAACCCCTCTGATGGGCATGCTGTATCTGAATGTGGCCTAAGGAGACAGCATTGCCAGCTGAGTTGTGTGGTGCTTTCCTGCCCTGTTCTGGTATCCCTTTGCCATTTCCCATCCTCATTCAGAGCAGTGGGGAAGGCTTTGGGAAGCCTCTCTGGAGTTTGGTTGGTTTGTTGTGTTTTTTTTTTTCTCTTCTTGCTGTAAAGGAGAAGTTCATCAGAAGTTTGTCATATCTGTTCTCAGTTCTGTGTTGGCAAAACAAGCAGCACAGCTTTGGCTGTGATGTATGTGTTAACATTTGGAGCTGTAGCTTCCAGAGAGAGGAATCAGATAAGATGGAGCTGCTAGGAGATGAAAATTGTCTAAAGTTACCTTGAAGCTGCTGTGGGAACTGGCTTGGTTTTCTCCCAGGTTTGGCTTTAGTTTAGGTTTGAAGTTGAACTCCTTTTTGAGTTGCAGTGTTGGTTGAGAAGTGTGGAGGTGAAATGAGATGGGAAATGCCTAACAGAAGGCTGTGGGTTCCCCCCACCTGCTTCTCTCTGTGACCATGAGGATTTGAAGTTATTTCCAGGGGCACCTAAGGAGAGATGCTCCTGCCTAAGTGCACTTCTGGAGCTGCAGGAGCTCTGTTATTCCTCTTGGTCTTGTCCTGTGCCTGCTGCCTTTGCCTCTTGCTTAGCCTCTTCCTGAGCAGATGATTTTCTGGCAATGCAGCTGCTCTTAAGCCTGGAATCTGGGTCAGTGTGTCACACCCACTCTAGGCAGGACCTAAAGCACCTTGTACACACACACAAAAAGGTAACCAAGGTGTTGATTTTTGCATTGGCTAAATAGTCAAAAGCTCTTAAAACAGTCAACTTTGAAATTCTGAGTTAGAATTCTGAAGGAACCCAGAGAAGAAGTGAGGGAGGTGCTGAGAAGACTGCTGGCAGGTTTGCTGGAGGAAGGCTGTTGGGAATTAGCCCTCATTAAGGCATTAATCTGATCCAGGAATTACCTTTTTGTGCAAAGCAGCAAACAAAGGTCCTGAAATGAGTCCAATTTTGGATGACAATTGTAGCCTGTAGGTTGCTTTATAGTAGTTGAAGGTTTCCATCACTGCACTGAGTTCAAGTGTCATGCACCAAGACTTTGAATTCTAGCTCAGGTTGAACAGGAATGCATGGAAAAAAAAGAGGTAATTTTGTAACCTCACCTGCTCCAGGTCAGGGCAGGAGGCTTCTCCTTTCCCTGTGGTCTTGTAGCTGGAAATGCTCTGAATGCTCATGAGCAAGGTTCTTACCTTGTATGGGAGCTGCCTCAGAACACTGTCAGGCTCACTGAAGATCTGGATTTCAGTTGATTTTTGGTACCTTTACAGTATCTTCAGCTGAGCATCAGATTGTTTTCCTCTCAGTATGTTCTTCATACTCCAGCAGAGTGAACCCAGAGCAGCTTTGTTTGCCTGGCATCCAAGATCCAGAGTGACCCCAGAGCTGTGAGCCACCAGGCCAGGTTCAGTGTGGGTTTGTTTTGCACTACTTCTGTATTCTTGCAGGAAATAAGTGGAGTAAAAGACAGCAGAGGTGAATTGTGCCATGCAGTGAAGTTGAGGGTGGTAAGATACCACTTCTGAGACAAGCCAGAGCCAGGTCTGTTGTGGTTTAGTGTGAATTTATCTTGCATATGCATAGAAGCAGTGGGTTTGAGGGGAGCCAGGGCTGCTGCCCATGAATTTAGTCAAAAATAAGCATTACAGAGGCTGTTGACTACCTTGCTTTAGGCAATAATAAACTCTTTTAATTTCCTAGAGATTTATTGCTGTTGAATCACAATTCCTGCTTTTAAATACTGTTTGTGACTAAATGACTTGAGAAGAGTAACTGTAGGCTTGCATAGCTAAGAGGATGCAGTGAGGGAAGGTTTTCTTTTTCTTTAATGGGCTGCATATGCTGCTTGCTTCCCAAGTGCAGGAGAAACTGGAATTCTGGGGAGGCCTTGTGGAGTTTATAGATCACACTTCTCAGTTGTCAGACCTCAAGCCCTGTAGACCTCCATCCACTGGTGCCTGTGCTGGGAATGTTGTGTCTCTGTCCTCCTCTGATCTTTCCTCTGTTATGTTTACTTAAACCTTAACAAAGGATATACAAAAGCTCCAAGCAGTTTGGAGGTTAAAAATGTAATGAATTGAGGAGGCAAATCACTGAGGGAAAGGTCTTAGCTGCAAATTCTTGCTGTAATCTTAGAGCCACTTGTAGCTGGGTTGAGCCACACCACAAGGAAGTGAAAATGTGGGGGAAAGAAATCACACTCTGACTAAAAGCTCTAATCTGGTTCTAGGGAATCAAGGGCAAGAGAGGGAAGTTCTCAGCTGTGCTCTCAACTCTTCCATAAACCCACTGCTACTTAACTGCCTCTTTTACACACAGTCCTGATGCTCTGCTGAAGTTTGGCTTGAATCATAGAATGGTGAGGTTGGAAGGGACCTCAAAGGTCATCATAGGCAGGGACACCTCCTGCTAGAACAGACTGCTTAGGGCCTCATCCAGCCTGGTCCTGAACACCTGCAGGGAGGTTGTGGAGCACAGAATCACCCAACATGATCAAAGATCACATTGGGTGATTCTGTGTTCCACAAAGCCTGATCCCAGATCCCAGCTGGGAGGCTGCAGCCCAGAGCCTGATCCCAGATCCCAGCTGGGAGGCTGCAGCCCAGAGCCTGATCCCAGATCCCAGCTGGGAGGCTGCAGCCCAGAACCTGATCCCAGTCCCAGCTGGGAGGCTGCAGCCCAGAGCCTGATCCCAGGTCCCAGGTAGGGGTTGTGGGTCTCAAGTCCCCAGCAGATTTCTCCCAGCCTGTCCTGCAAGCCTCAGAGAGCAACCCAAGGCTGCCACAAGGGCAGGGTCTGGAGTTGTCCCTGGTGCCCCTTGGCTGCCCAGGTGGCTCTGTGGGACCAATGTGTGTGGCTGCAGGCAGGGAGGCTCTGCCTCCTCTCTCTGCAAATGGGCATAGTCCCAGCCTGGTTTGACAGCTCAGTGCAGCACAGTGAGGTAAATGGCCAAGTTTAAGCTCTTTTTCCCCCCAGTTCTCCATTCCCTGAGTGCTCACAGCAGTAGCTGAGTTAGCAGTGTCTGGGTACAGCTGTGGGGTCAGCAGAGAGGTCAGGATGGGTTTCCAAGGCCTGGAGGGTCCTCAGGACTACCCAGGCAGGGCATGGTGGCAGACACCTGGGAGTTTGCTGCTTTGTGGTGCTGAAGGAAGGTACTTCATGGACCAAGTCCAGGTAAGGAGGAATCCATAATAAACTGTCCAGGAGGAGAGGTCCCAGTCCAGCCTCTGGTGATTAGGAAAGGGCAGGGGAGGTTTAGGAGCTGTCACCAGGTGTGTTCTCAAGGGGGGCTGCCAGCTAAGGCAGGAAGGCAGAGGGCTGAACAATCTGGGTGCTGTTCTGGGCTCCCCAGTAGAAGAGGGACAGGGAACTACTGGAGAGAGTCCAGGGGAGGCTGTGGAGATGCTGAGGGGCCTGGAGCATCTCTGGGGAAAGGCTGAGAGCCTGCAGGAGAGCAGCCCCAGAGGGGACCTGATCTGTGCTCAGCAAGAGCTAAAGGAGCTGTGGGGAGCAAGAGGATGGGGGCAGACTCCTGTCAGTGGTGCCCAGGGACAGGACAAGGAACTGGCACCCAGGAGGTGCCACCTGAACAGGAGGAGAAACTCCTCTGGTGTGAGGGTGCTGGAGCCTGCAGCAGGCTGCCCAGAGAGGTTGTGGAGTCTCCTTCTGTGCAGAGCTTCCAACCCCCCTGGGCACTGTGCTGCTGGGCAAGCTGCTATGGGTGCCCTGCTGAGCTCCAGAGGTCCCTTCCCACCCCTGCATGCTGAGGTTCTGGGGTTCTTTCTCTGTGAAAGAAGAAGAATTTGTCCTGAGCTCTCTGCCAGGCCCTGCCTGTGCTCTGGCACATCCGCAGGGTGATGCTGAGGGTCAGAGGGCAGGGCAGCACTGGAGACTTTGTTGTCAGCATTTGAAAGCCTTGCTTCAGACGTGGCAGCTCTCTTTGGCTCTCTCAGCTCTTACACCAGTGAACTGTTTGCCTGATAGCAGCTTCCTGCACTCGGGAGCAGAACATGCTCAGAGTCCCTTCCCCAAAGCTGCTGTTCTCAGCACCCGAGTGAAGAATTTGTTCTGTATTAATGATTTTTGTGCTGCATGCTGGAAATGACATCTTCTTTATGTCTTCAATTACCTGAGCTATTTAGATGTGCCTCATTTAGATCTTCTCATTATATCTCCTCTCTTTTTTTGCCTTCTCCCCTCTCTTCTCAGTCTCTGGGACCTTATTACACTTTGCTGCCTGGGTTTGGTGTGCGTTGTCCTCAGATGCTTTCCTGCAAGGGGGCATCAGTCAGTGTCCTTTCCTCGTGTAATGAGCTGTGGAAGTTAATTTTCTGAACTGCTAACAGCAGTTTTACTTGGTGGTACAAGGGCAGTGGTGTTTGTTGTCTGCAGTGATTGGATTAAGAGTTCAGTGCTCTGTAGTGAAAGGGCAGCTGGAGAGCTCCAGCAAGCCTCCATCCCTCCTCAGCTGTTTGCAGACTCCAGTTTACACAGGGGCTGAAAAGCTTCTCCTGTCTGGGGAGGAGAGGCTGTGGTGGAGGAGGAGTTCTGAGTATGCCTCCTAGAAGGGTTTCATCCACTCAGGCTTTTCTGAGGGGTGGTGGAAGCCTCATGCCTGCACTTTAAGACCAGGCTGGATGTGGCTGTGGGCAACCTCATCCAGTGGGAAGTGTCCTTGCCCATGGCAGGGGGATTGGAACTGGATGACCCTTGAGGTCCCTTCCAGCCCTGACAGTGATTCTGTGCAGGGAGGCTGTGTTGGACAAGGAGAGTTTGTTCTAAGTCTGCCTCTTAGAAAACTTTCATCCACTCAGACTTTTCTGTCACTTTTTCAGGTGGTTGAATCTTTGTGGCCTGCTGTGGTTCAAGATTCATTCACAGAGGGTTTTAGGTTGAAATGGGTGTTGGAGATCATCCAGTTCCAGCCCTTCTGCCGTGGGCAGGGACCCCTTCCACGAGCCCAGGTTGCTCCAGGCCTCATCCAGCCTGGCCTGGAGCACCTCCAGGGAAAGGGCATCTGCAGCCTCCCTGGGCAGTGGTGGGAGTTTGCCCCCACTGCTGCTCCTGCCCCTGCATCTCCAGGCTTGTTTTCAGGCACAGCCATGTGAGCAGAGTCAGCTCCCTCACCACAAAGCATCATGTTTGGCACAGGAGAGGAACAAATGGCCAGGGCTGGGAGTTCAGTTGGTACTGCTGTGAAATCTCCTCCTTGCTTCAAACCGTGGCCAGGGCCTTGTTTATTCTGTGACACTCTGGTGGCTGTGGTGGTTCTTCCTTCAGCAGGCTGTGAGCCTGGTGCCAGCCTGTGTGGCCACCACCAGAGCAGTTGAGCTAACTCATGGATTTGCTGCTCTGAGCTGGCAGCAGGTTGCAGGCTGTGCTCAGGGGGCATGTTTCTGTGTTTCTCTTCCAACACAAACCAAGTGAAGTCTCATGGAGTCACTGCAGATGCTGTGTCCTCTCCTCACAAAGTCACTTTTGCTGCCTGTGGCTTGCAGGCAGTGGTTTTGTCTACCAGACTGTGAATGCCTGCTACAGGCTTGTGTTCCAAAGGGCCTTTTCCCTCAGCTCTTTGGGTTTCAAGGGTTTAGCAAATGAAAAACAACACCTCAGAGTTTTGGGGGAGCTTGATGGAGGAAAGCTGCACCTTTGGAGAGGCAGCAAGGTGCTCCAAGGTGGGTTTGCCAGTTGTGTAGAGTGGGGTTTATATTGCAGCAAGGCAGAAATCCACCTTTAGGTATGGAGCTGCCTTTTAAAGCCTTCTGAAGGTAGGCACATCCTGGTTTAGTGCAGGAGAGCACATTTAAGTGTTTAGCAAGACTGAAGATGGTTTTGTGGTGTTGCTGAGTAAACAAAATGAGTCCTCTGTCATCCACTCTGCCCTGCTTTTACTATTCAAATCTGGCCTGATAACAGAGGGCTTGTAACAAACCAGCAGGACTGGTTTGCTTCACACTGATAGGTGTGTGCCTGGCTGCAGGGACACCGTTTAGGGACAGCATTCAGCTCCTGTGCTGGTGCCTAGGGGCAGGGTCATAGCCACTAAGAGTCACTGCTTTTGGTCAAAGCTACCTCCTGCTCCATAGCAGGAGAACCATAGACTGCCTTAGGGTGGAAGGGACCTCAGAGATCATCTCCTCCAACCTCCCTGCCATGGGCAGGGACACTTCTCAATGAGACTTGGGTGCTAAAGGCCTCATCCAGCCTGGCCTTGAACTCCTCCAGGGAGGAGGCAGCCTCCCTGGGCAGCCTGTGCCAGACTCTCACCACCCTGGTACTGAAGTTCTTCCTAAGATCCAGTCTAAATCTACTCTCCCTCAGCTTCAACCCAGGTTGTTAGCTTCTCTTTCACAGAAACAGAATGCATCCAGCTGAGAGCAAATACCTTCACACTTCAAGAGCTGACAGGGGGCTTGGATTCTTCCTGCAGAACCTTTTCAGTACTAGTGGTGAAGAGGGAAGAGTTTGTTCTCATTGTCACCATCACCCTGCTGCAGGGCAGAGCTGTGCATGAAAAAGGCTCTCAGTGTTCTCAGGTTCAGCTGTGAAATCTTTCTTGGTGATGCTTGGGAGCTCCTTACAGCAGTGTTCTGTGGAAGCTGTGCCCTGGAAATCCCCCAGGGAAGTGCAGTGTGGCTGGGCTGCTGTCACAGCCCTGGGCCTGTCCCACTGCCTGGCCTCTTGTCCTTGGTAAGAGCAGGAGGTGGGAAGGAGGTGGCAGTAAACAGTGTCACTGTTTATCCCAAACACAGCAGTGCTGCTGTGTGCAAAGCAGCTCAGAAGTTCTCTCCCAAAGCTTTCTCTGCCACTTAGGTGTTTGGAGGCCTTTTGGGCCCTTCCCTTACTGAAGCTGTTGAACTGATTCTCCCCTCCCATGAGTTTTGTGGCTGGTGTGTGTGTTTGGTTTGCAATACCTGAATGAATTCAGTTAGATGAGCACACTCTGGAGCAAACTTTATCTGGGATAGGTGTTAAGCTGTTCCTTAGGATAAAGAAATGGGATGAAGCACAGAAAAATGTTTGCTCTCTCTGCACTCCAGAGTTCCAGAGCACCCTGGCTTGCTGTTGGGGCATGCAGACCTTTTTCATTAATGGATTAAGCTTTGCATGCAGTAGTTTTTGGTCATCCTGCCCTCTTGGAACAAGGATTTTTGCTGTTTGCTCCTAGTTCATTGGAAAAAAAAAACCAAATCCAAAATTGCTGGAGATGATCTTCAGGAAAAGATAGGATAAAACACAGCTTTGAGGATTTTGTTTTCCCCTGGTCGTGGGTAAAGTGCAGATACTGGGAAGGCATCCCTGGAGCAGATGGTGCTGGCAAGGATCCTTCCCAGGCCGGAATTCAAGTTCCTTTCCCTGAGCCAGATAGTCCTGGTCAAGCCCAGTGTGCAGTGCTGCAGCAGAGCCTGGCATGGTGCTTCCTGCTCGGGTCAGCTTCGGTGGCACTTCAGACCTGGTTTAAAAATAAGAGGGCTGCTCAGTAAGGTTGCACTGGAGCAGGAGTTTGGGGATAATGAAGTTCTATCCCACTTCTCCAGCAGCCACTTTTAAAAAGTCTTCTACCTCCACCAAGATTTTCCTGGTGAACAAAGCTTTCCTTCAGCAGTTGAGAGGAAGCCTCCAGCAGATGGGTGCCTGGAGCTTATCAGCTCCTGTGGTTTGTCTCTGGGATGTGAGAAACTGCTTCCTCTTTTTGTATTTCTGCAAAACATTTGTGTAGTGAATTGTTCTTGTGGCTGTAAATCAGCTTTGCTCCTTATCTTAAAGTGCTGACCCTTGAAATACAAATATACAGTTTTTCTGTATGGCAAGGTTGAAATCACTTTAGGCAGGGCCAGGCTGGAGTTGGGGAGAATTGGTCCAAGAGCTTGAGAAGTGTTGGATGAGACCAAGTGTTGAGTTCTGCACTTTGGGCACAACAGTCCCTGCAGCACTCCAGGCTGGAGGTGATTCTGCCACTTTGCTCACCTGGTGTACTGAGTTCATTCTGGAAGCACAGGAAGGGCAGGGGCCTGATGGAGAGGGTCCGGAGGAGGGCACAAAAATGATCAAGGGGGCTGGAGCAGCTCTGCTCTGGGGGCAGGCTGGGGGTGTTCAGCCTGGGGAAGGGAAGGCTCCGGAGAACCCTTGGAGCAACCTTCCAGTACCCAAAGAGGGCTCCCAGAAGGCTGCAGAGGGACTGTTTCCAAAGGCCTGCAGTGGCAGGATGAGGAGCAGTGGTTTGGAATTAGAGAAGAGCGGATTTAGATTGGATGTTAGGAGCAAGTTCTGCACCACGAGGATGCCAGAACCCTGCAACAGGTTGCCCAGGGAGGTGTTTGAAAGTCAGACACAGCAGGGCTCTGGGCAGCCTGACCTGCTGGCTGAGGAGGGTTGCACTGGGTGACTTTCGGGGGGTCCCTTCCAACCCAAACCGTGCTACGATTCTACAGGTTTAATCTACTGATTAAACCCCGTTACAGCCGCACACCCTGCTCTTCTTGCGGCTCCCTACACACAGGATGCTTCCGGTGGCGTCGGGCCGGCGGAGCGCCCTTTGAATCCCAACCCTTTGAAAGTCGCTCGGGGGAGAGGCACCGCGCGCGGCCCTGTGCTGCCCTCTCCTGGCAGCGCTGCCGCATTGCAGGCGCCGCAGCCGCCCGGGCCCGCAGAGTGCTTTTCGGTAGCAGTTCACAACTGCGATGCCCATAAAACCTTGGTTTGCCTTCAGCTTCCAGCGTAACGTTGCGAAGGTCTGTTTTAAGTGTTGTGGTTCCTTGCTGAATGATTTTCGAATGTGTTTTTTCCCCCTTCCGATTCTGAAGTATTTACTTTTGCTTTTCACCTCGTGAGAGATCTTTGGAGCTTGTGCATCTGCCTTTCCTTCAGGAGTTGTTTGGCTGCATTTGGTGCATTTACATTGCAAACACAATCAATGGAATGAAGCTGAGGCCTTGGGCAACCTGGTCTAGTGGAATGTGTCCCTGCCCCATGGGAGGTGGTTTGGAGCTGGAAAATCTTTAAGGTCCCTTCCAACCTAAACCATTCAGTGAATGTGAACCTCCTGGAGAGCTACTTTCAAAACTGGAATTTTATGATTATTTTTTTAATGGAGCCTAACATGTAAAAACCCCAAGAAGTGGTAACTAATACATTGGCCAAAGCTTTTGGCTTTGTAACTGGAGACAGAAAAGGCTGAAGCATTCTGAGGGGGAAACTTTATGGCACATCTGGTTCTGTGTGCACTGGACAGGTGCTGAAGGGAGTGAGAAGTTTGTTGGCCATGAGCACCCTTCTGCTGAGGCACAGCTTCCTATGGAGAGTGTCTGCTCAGCAGGTTTGCTGCTGACACCAACCTGGGAGGCTTGGCTGAGACAGCTGCAGGCCGTGAGGGCATCNGGACCTGCTGGAGAGAGGCCAAGGGAGGGCTGTGAGGATGAGGAGGGACTGAGCACTGCCTGGGGAGGAGAGGCTGAGGGACCTGGGGCTGAGAGTCTGGAGAGGAGAAGGCTGAGAGGGGATTGAATCAATGTTTATCAATAGCTGAGGGCGGGGGGTCAGGAGGGGGGGGACAGGCTCTGCTCACTGCTGCCTGGGATAGGACAAGCAGCAATGGATGGAAGCTGCAGCACAGGAGGTTCCAGCTCAGCACAAGGGCAACTTCTTGCCTGGAAGGGTCCCAGAGCCCTGGCACAGGCTGCCCAGAGAGGCTGTGGAGTCTCCTTCTGTGGAGCCTTTGCAGGCCTGTCTGGATGTGTTCTGTGTGCCCTGAGCTGCATTGTCTGCTCCTGCTCTGGCAGGGCTTGGACTGGATGAGCTCTTTGGGTCCCTTCCAGCTTCCTACCATCCTGTGATGGATGGAAGGGGCCATGCTAAGGCTGTGGTCTATATTTAGGCTCTATCTGATCTCTGGGATGATACTGGGATCAGGAGCTCCCTGATATTTGTTGGCAAGGCCCTAAGCAGGGTCAAGTAACTTAGGTGGATTTTTGGTCAGGAGCTCTTTACAGCCATGTCAGAGGACAGCATCTGCAGGCACTGCCCTAGAGAGAAGTGGGAAAGGCTCCACACCTGTCTGGGAAACTCATTGAAGTGAAAACAGAAGTTTGTAACCAGTGTTTTTGTTCTTCCTGCCCCTCCTCTCTCCCTTTTGCTCCCCCCCAGGTGCTGTCAGTGTGCCGGCGCCATGGGGTCGGAAGCGCCGAGCCCGCAGAACCCTGGCTGCAAGATCATGACCTTCCGGCCCAGCCTGCAGGAGTTCCGTGACTTCGGGAGGTACATTGCCCACATGGAGGCCCAGGGGGCACACCGAGCAGGGCTGGCCAAGGTGAGCTGCCCCGGCCTGGGCACTGCAGAGTGCCTGCAGCTGCCTTCCCAGGCTCTGCCTCGTGGGAGGTGTCTGTGGAGTTCCAGCAGGCAGAAGCAGTTTGAGTGCAGCTGAGCAGTGTGGTGTTGGAACTGACCTTGCCCTCTGCTTTGGAGCCCTGAGAGAGGCCTTTCCTGAGAGGGAGAGAGGAGTTTGTTGGCAGGAGATTGATAAGGTGGTTTGGGTTGGAAGGGGCCTTCAAGATCATTCAGCTGCACGCCCCTGCCATGGGCAGGGACACTTCACATTAGCCCAACTTGCTCGAGGCCTCACCCAGCCTGACCTTGAATATCCTCATGGAGCCTTCATCCACAGCCTCCCTGGGCAACCTGTGCCAGTGTCTCCCCATCCTCACTGTCAAGAATGTCTTCCTAATCTCCAGTCTCAGTCTGCCCTCCCTGAGATTGTGTTTTCCTGATGGCTACCTGGAAAGCAAGGCCAGTCCCAGCCCCTGCAGAGATGGGTTAAGGATATTTCCATCTCCTGACTCTGCTGCTGAGAACACAACTTGTGGCAGCCATGGTCCTCGGGCTGAGGCCTGAGATTTTCACCTCTGGGGGTTATTGCTCTTACCTGTGAAGCTTAGGTTTTGTTGGGGGAGGGGGCCTGAGGCCCCCATCTCTGGCTACCCTTTTTGCCTTCTCATGTCCTGAGCTCCCAGCTTACCCTGCTTCAATGCTGACCTGTAGCTGTGTGCTGGATGCATGTGTGGTTCCCAAAATACATGGGAGCCTTTTTGACCTTTAGGAGGTAGTTCTGCAGCCAGCTCTAGAACATCTTCCAGCTCCTTTCCTACCCACATCCAGCAGTGGAAACTGGTGAAAAATGATAACTCTTCAGGTGGGGCTTCTAAACTTGCAGACACTGCCATGCAGCTCTCTGGCAGCAGCCAGAGCTGAGTGCTGAGAGTATTTGTGGTCCTCTCCTGTTGTACCACAAGCTGAGGGGATCATTTGTTCTGACAGGGCAGTTGCTTCATCTGCTTTTTAGCAGAACTTAATGAAGAACAGCAGAGAAATAAAGCTGCTGGGCATGAAATAATTCTCATTTCTTCTCAAACACAGGTCAGTTACTGGTTTTATTGTGGCTCTAAATAGAGCTGGGGAGTGATAAAAGCTCTCTGAAATGCTTCCTTGTCCACTCCACTATCCCAGCAATTCCACTGCAGGAGTCTGCCAGGCTGGATTATTTTAATAAAGGTTGCTGATGAATTCCAGCTGTTGTAAAGAAATTACCTGTAGGGCTGAGTCTGAGCATCTCAAGTTCATTTCTGAGTCTCTCAGTTGCAGCTGAGAGCCTTGTAATGGAAGCAGATATGATCATGTCCTGGAGGAATGGTGGCCTTGCAAGTCAGTGACTTGCCCTCCAGTTCCTTTCCCTTTCATTTGGTTGATCCTCACACCACATGAGCTTGCAGTGTATCATTTTTTTCATTCCCCATGCCCACTGAAGGATCTCCTGGTTGTGCTCTGATCTTGAGCCTGGAGTTGCTGGCAGCTCCTCTGTTTAAAATGGCACTTTTTCTTCAGCAGGCTTTTTGCATAGCCTCCAGGAGTGAAACAAAGAGTCCTGGACACATTGCCCACACTTTGCTCTTCTGCAGCCCTTACCCCTTCCCATGGAAGGAGCTGCTCCTCAATGCATCACCTACCACTGCAACACAGCAGCAGTAATGCAGCAGAATTTCAGCCTTCTTGGCTGAAAAAACAAACCCCAACCCCCCCCCATCCCCTCAGGACACCTCTGATGTAAGTCATCTAGGTTAGGGAATCACAGGAGGGGCTTGGAAGGGCCCTTAGAGATCATCTGGCTATGGGCCCTGCCATGGGCAGGGACACCTCCTAGAGCAGGTTGTTCAAGGCCTCATCCAAGGTGTCTTTGAACACTCCCAGGCTTGGAGCCTCCACAGCTTCTCTGGGTAGCCTTTTGCAGTGCCTCACCACCTCCTGGGGAGGAATTTCCTTCCTAACAACTAATGCACATCTTGTTCCTTCTGGTTTGAAGCCATTGCCTCTTGTCCTGTCAGTGCTTTGTACAAAGTCTCTCTTCAGCTCTCAGGTACCCACTTGAAGTGCAGGAAGACTGCTCTGAGGCAGAACAAGCCCTAAGCCTTCTCCAGGCTGAACAACCCCAACTCTCTCAGCCTGTCTCCATAGCAGAGGTACTGCAGCCTCCTCTGGTCGTGCTCCAGCAGTTCCATGTCCTTCCTGTGGTGAGGACTCTGGAGCTGGCCCCAGCTCTGCAGGTGTGGCCTCAGCAGAGGGGCAGAGTCCCCTCCCTTGCCCTGCTGCCCATCCTGCTGGGCACCAGCCCAGGATTCAGTTGGCTTCTGGGCTGCAGAGGTGGAGCAGTTGTGTGGACTGCTGCAAAAGCTTCTGGGCTTGGAGAGATGAAACATCCATGAAGCAGCTTTGAGTCTTCTTGCAGCTTTGTGGCTGAGTAGGTGAGGAAGGAGTGCAGCTGTGGAGGGCAGGCAGGAGCAGTGCCCCTGGCACAGCTGTTCCTTTGGTGTGACTGTTCAGCTTTTCACCATCCCTGCCCCTCTGCTGTGGCACAGGGCTGAGGCACCTGCTGGTGGACAGGAGCCCTCTGCCCACAGCAGCTGGTCCTGCACTTCAGCAGCTGCCTTGCCACACGTGGTGGTGATTTGAGAGGCAGCAGCAGCAGCATGCAGTGAGCTCCACTCCTCCACTGGGAGTTGTCTTTGCCTGCTGCCACAATCAACCAGGCAGGGAAAGAACTCTGAGATCACAGAAAGGATTAGGTTGGAAGGNTGATCAAAGATCACGTTGGGTGCTTCTGTGCTCCACCACCTCCCTGGGCAACCTGTGCCAGTGTCTCCTCAACCTGTGCCAGTCTCTCACCACCCTCACTGTAAAGAACTTCTTCCTGACATCCACTTCCAATCTCCCCTCATCCAGCCTCCTTTTAAACCCCTCCAGGGATGGGGACTCCACCTCCTCCCCGGGCAGCTCATTCATCACCAAACGATTTGTTTGTTTTCTTTTCCCTCTCTTCCAGGTGATTCCTCCTAAGGAGTGGAAGCCTCGGAGAACCTATGATGACATAGATGACATGGTCATCCCAGCTCCCATCCAGCAGGTGGTCACTGGCCAGTCTGGGTTGTTCACTCAGTACAACATCCAGAAGAAGCCCATGACCGTGGGAGAGTACCGGCGCCTGGCCAACAGCGAGAAGTATGTGAAGTGCTGCTCCTTAGCTGCTGCCTGGGTGGGGGAGCTGTCTTGGGAAGGTGTAGGAACGAGCTGAGAGAGGAAGAGCAGCCCTCAAACAGGAAATGTTTTGGAGGGAAGTGCTTTGTGTTGGAAGTTCCCATTCAGAACCTCCACCAAGTCTGGAACTCGGTGGCTTTCGATGTGTCTGCGTCGTCTGGGAGGCAGGAGAGGAAAGATTCTTCCAAGGCAGAGTTTGGCTGCAGGTAGCTGAGGAGAGTGGCTTGGGGCTCAGGGAAGAGCTCTTGGGGCTTTGCTGGCTGCTCTGGAAATCCTGTTGCAGTGCTGGGGCAGAAGTACAACTCCCAAGGAGTGCCTGAGCTCCAACACCAGCATCCTCTGAAGGGAGTGGGAGCTGTGCAGAGCAGTGGGACAGGGCAGCTGCTGCAGGCTGGCACCCATTCCAGAGTCCCTGTCCCACAGCTCTGCAGCTCCCTGGGCTGTTCTGCTCCAGCTTCATGCAGTCAGCTCTGACATGAGTATTGCTAACAGAGCAGACACAGCAGTGCTCTACCTGCATGCAGCCTCCTGAGCCATAGCCATGTCCTGTGTCCT
>VWYK01118553.1:10539-24918 GCA_013399775.1 Semnornis frantzii | reverse complement strand
AGGTTGGAGGAGGCCTTGAGTGAGCTGTACTAGTGGGAGGTGTCCCTGCCTATGGCAGGGGGTTGGAACTAGATGATCCTTGTGGTCTCTTCCAACCTTACCATTCTATGATTCTATGATATTGGGATGCTTCTCGGAAGATTTTTGCCATACCAGGTGCCTTTGGTGGGGCAAGGGCTTGTGCCTGCACCTCACCATGGATTTCAGTCAGACATGCCAAATCTGGCAGGATGAGTAGGGATCCAGCTATGTGAAATATCCAAGGAGAGGATCACCGGATCCTGAGGAACGTGAGTCACCGTTTCATACTTGGCACTCTGGGTCCCACCACAAAAGCATGCTTCAGCACATAGCAGAGGAGCTTTCATGTCTTGAATTGTGGCAGAGGGTTGCAAAAGGCTGTCGTGGATAGTATCTCAATAGCAGTTCCTGGCCACACCAAAGTGGTTGGGTTTTTTTAAATGGTTATGCTAATAATTCACCAGGTTGCTAATTAGTCTATTAATTTTGAAATGGCTCAGAACAAGGCAGGAAAAAAATGATGATTCATATTGTATTGTTTATCAAGAAAGATTTCAGGGAGAACAACTCCTCCTTATTACAAGTGTATCACATTGAGAAAACAACAGAAGAAGGGAAAAAAAAATAAACCCTCTGAAAATAATGAAAAATCTGAGGCACATTGTTCAACTGCTGGGAATCAACAGACAGCCACTTGATATGTTCAGGAAATTACTATGGATGGTATGAAAACAAAACACATCCACAGCATTCACTAAGTGTTGTAAGACGAAATAAACTTACTCCTCCTCTCCTCTTCTACTCTTCTGAACAATTAAGTTTCTTTCCTGGTACATTATTATCCTTTTGAAATTTGTCTTTGGAAAAAGGTTCATCTCCCTTGCTGGTGAATCTCTCATCTCATCTCCCTTGCTGGTGAATCTCTCATCCTAGCCCTATGCTCAGGTGTAATGCCCTTTCTTGGTCAGTCTCCTCAGTGATTAGGGTCCCTCTTCAAAGACAAATGCACTGACAACTGCCAGGAATTAGGGCAATAGGAAGGCTTCCTCTTGGGTCCCAATAAATTGTAGCAGTGATGAAGCTGGAAAGCTGAAAATAAAGCCCTTTTAATGGCTCCTGTTGTACTTTCATGACAGTAAGTGTTCCCTTTTTAAATCAGTGGGAAATATACTATTATTTAGCAGAAATATAATTATTTATTATAGTATAGAAATAAATGCATGTATTAAAAATATATGATGAAATAAAATACCAAGTATTTCATAAAATCATAGAATCATAAAATCATAGAATGGTAAGGTAGGAAGGGACCTCAAGGATCATCCAGTTCCAAGCCCCTGCCATAGGCAGGGACACCTCCCACTAGTAGAGGTCACTCAAGGCCTCATCTAACCTGGCCTTGAACACCTCCAGGGAGGGAGCAGCCACAACCTCCCTGGGCAACCTGTGCCAGTGTCTCACCACCCTCACTGCAAACAACTTCTTCCTAACATCCACTTTCAATCTCCCCTCTGCCAGTTTAAACCCATTGCCCCTTGTCCTGTCATTGCAAGACTTTGTAAAAATGCAGAGCTGCAGAAAATTTTCAGAAGGTGGCAATAATTTGTTCCTGGTTTCCAGGCAGCAAGATGATCTTTTAGGTGGAGTTGAGGGCTTCTGTGTGTGTCAGTCAGTCTCTTACCACCCTAGCAGCCTCTCCAAGAGGAGCTTAGTGGTGCTTTTCCAGCTTGCAACAGGGATGTGTGTAGCTTAGCCCTTCTCCCTCCCTCAGCAGCTGCTAACTCCGTGTCCTTCCTCGCTGTGCCCATCAGACTGCCTTTTAGCTGCCACCGGACTGTGGCTTCACTATGCTACATGTGACTGACTCCACCTCCCCTTTGTAATACATCCACCCCCCCAGCCACAGGAAAATGCCTGCTTCACCTGCAGTGCAGGGCTGCCAGAACCTAACTCCCATCCCATGTTTCCCTGCCTGCTAAGTACACTCTAATTTACATTCCTCCCGAGTTAGCAAGCTCGAGTTTAGCCTCGAATCCTTCTTGAAAATCCCAGACTGATTCATTTTCCCCCTGAAGAAGCTCCTCATAAACTCTGGCTCACCCCACATACATACATTTCATTTTAATTAAAAAATACCTCGCTGGCACGACAAGCTGTGCGAGTTTTGCTAAAATATTAAATAATTCTTTTTAAAAGACCTCGGAACCCTCAGGTCTCTGTCACAGAGAGATACAATACATCAAACACCTGTCCAGGATAGAACTGAGAACAGTCACAGCGTTTGGAGGTTTAACTTCTTACCGTTTATCATTGTGACGCGTTTTTGAATTTGGAGGCAAGTTCCTTTGCAGCATGATCATAGGCCACCTTTTTCTTTCCTTCCATCACTGTGCAAAGGTTTCCCTCAACATTTTTCTAATGCAAAGTCTTCCATTCCTTTTTTTTTTTTTTTCTAAAGAAGAGAACTTACCTCTCACATATCCACCCATTTGGGGGCACAGAAATGGGATGCGTTTCTCCGTTTCAGTTCCTTCCCTATCACATTAGTTGCTCAGTGATTTCTTTTCAGTTCTGCACTGTGCTTTGCCTCTTCCAATTTCCACTCCTAGTTTACAGTCATTGATTCTCTATAGGCTGAGCATCTGCTGCAGGCTGGCACACTTCACCCTGTGAAGCTATCCATTAGTCTCAAAGCACTATTTAAAACTCTTCAGCAAGTCCACTTTTGGGGCTTTCATATATCTGTGACAGTGACCTGTGTATAGTTTTGCTGAAGGTTTAGACCTGGGGATGGAGATGTGTGCACATGCTCCAGAGTCCCAGGCTCCCTGTCCCGGTGCTGGGGAGAGCAGATATAGTTCACAGAAACTTGTGTGAAGTATTGAGAGCTGTGTAGGCAGCCCTATAGAAATGTAGAGCAATAAGGTGGAGCGTAGGTACTACCTCTGGTATGTGGTCAGGCAACTCCAGATGCTGGGGTTCTTAACCAGCATCTTTTTGGAGTGTTGGGGGAGAGTGAATGAGAGTAAGCAGTCAAGGAAAGGCAGACTGCAATGTAGACCAGCACAAGGACACTGCTGTAGGGCCAGGAAGATGATCAGAGGGCTGCAGCAGCTCTGCTATAAGGACAGGCTATGAGAGTTAAGGCTCTTCAGCCTGGAGAAGAGAAGGCTTCCAGGAGACCTTAGAGTAGCCTTCCAGTATCTGAAGGGGGCCTACAGGAAGGCTGGGGAGGGATTATTTACAAGGTCTTGCAATGACAGGACAAGGGGCAATGGGTTTAAACTGGCAGAGGGGAGATTTAAACTGGATATCAGGAGGAAGTTGTTTGCAGTGAGGGTGGTGAGACACTGGCACAGGTTGCCCAGGGAGGTTGTGGCTGCTCCCTCCCTGGAGGTGTTCAAGGCCAGGTTGGAGGAGACCTTGAGTGACCTGTGCTAGTGGGAGGTGTCCCTGCCTATGTCAGGGGGTTAGAACTAGATGATTCTTGAGGTCCCTTCCAACCTTACCATGATTCTATGAACGAGTGCTACAGAGGTGTGTTAAGACAGTGCACCATCTGGACTATTTTCCCTGATGTCATAACCCTTCTCTAAAGATGTTACCAGGGCATCTTGGCTGCGTTGTGTTGTGCAAACACATCAGCCTGAGGTTTCAGACACTCAGCAGAAGCACCTGAGTGGGCATTCCTAGTCAGCTGTTTCTACTGCCAAGAGAGTACCTTAATCACGATGTGCTGGGTGTATCTTGCAGGGGATTGTCTTCCTACTTTCTCAGTTAGGGTGAGCTACTGTGCAAAGAAGCTGCTCAAATTACAAGACACCAGGGAGACAGTGGGCAAATGTTAAAGGAAGTATAGACAATGCCAGTGTGCAAGCCTTTGGTTTTATCAGATGTTGGAGTCCTGGTTGTGTTAAGTGTTGGATCATCAGTTGTGGTACCTCTCCTCTGCTGATCGCTGGGCTCAGCTTGGCTGGCCACACGCTGCAGCTGCTGGTTTGCTAGAGATTCAGGGCTGAAAAGAGAAGCAGCACAGTTAGAACAGTGGAATGCCATGTTTGAGCAACTCAGCTGCCCCTCTCAGCCTGGCTCAAGCGTTGTGTCTTGCTGACAAGACATTCTCAACTCCATCACTGCCTTATCTGCTGCTCACATAAGGATCTCCCCACTGTGCTTCAGCTCAAAGCTTAGACATTCCCAGAGATGTCCCCGGGGAATTTATTTTGGTAGCAGAGTGCACGTTGATATAACTTCTTATCATCCAAACTAATGTTTTAATCTGTTTTGGAGGAGCTCTTGCAGTGACAGTCTTCTGGAGTGCATTCTTGGCCATATAAATTCCTTTGCTATTCATCCATGCACTTAATTTCAAGAGCAAGCCACCCGCATGGCAAAGGCGTCCTACCTCCGAGCCATTTTGCTGAGGTTTCCAAAAGTGTGGTCTGGTAGATTTAATATTTATTGTTATTTGTACAGCATTTAATACTTATTTATTGCCTGTATAGCAATAAACATATTTGAGGCATGCAGTAGCTCAGCAAAACAAAGTCCAACTAGACAGTATTAACAGACTGCATGCAAGAAGAGGAGGATAAAAGGCAGCAAAAGCGATGTCACCAAGCTGAGACATTTCTCAGAAGCCATTGTAGTGAGAACAACTGTACCACTGGCTGCAGTAGTCTTGCACACTGTCTGAGATCATGGCCCACACTAAATATGACAAAGAAGGAGGCAAGAAATTGTAGTGTGGGAAACTACAGTGTTAATTGTTCTTAAGGGAAATTTGCCTCCTAACTCTCATTATTGAGTTAGAAAAATGGTGTGGGCCTTATATGACTGAATAGGAGCAGGGCCATGACTTTCTTGCTTTCTGCCTTCTGTCCCAAGATCTCAAATCAGCATCCTGCAGTCCCTTGGCAGCCTCTGGACGTAGGTACTCATCCGAAACCTTTCAGATGCCCAAAGTAGAGGTAGAAGGGCAGGTCCCTGCAAGGTCAGTGCCTTACAGTGGAGCAGGTGAGTCAGGCAGAGGCACAAGTCTGTGTGGCTGTGCTTGGCCCGTGCCACTGAGGAGAACCTCTGTACCAGCCTGCCCAACCTATAGTATTGCTGTTCAGGTCAGTGCCTCTGGCTCCTCCTCAGAGGTCTCTGCAACCACAGGACATGGGCATAATGCAAAACAAAGTTTTAGACAGCTCCCTTGTATAACTAGTCTCCTTGTGTTGGAATGTAACCTGAGTTTTATTCTAGCTAATGTACCACGACTCTCAATATTCATTCCATCCATATAAATAATAGACCATTTTTAAGCCTCTTTTTCTAGCCCTGAGTGGTATCTGTGGCTTAAGGTCCCACACATTAATTACATGCTGTGTAATAAAGTATTTCCTTTAGCAGCTCCTTAATTTATACAGCAGAAATTGTCTACAAGGTAGCATTTCATCTACCTTGCCCGCATTTCCTATTATTAATTTCTTCTCAAAACTGGCATCCCAATTTTCAGCCAAGCACTCATCCTCTTCCCTTCTTGCCTGTTTTGGAGCCAAGGACCACCCCTGAGCTCAACTTCCATTTCAGCATATCCTGCTAAATTATACTTTCAGCATTATAGAATTATAGAATCACAGAATAGTAAGGTTGGAAGGGACCTCAAGGATCATCCAATTCCAACCCCCTGCCATAGGCAGGGACACCTCCCACTAGTACAGCTCACTCAAGGCCTCCTCCAACCTGGCCTTTGAACACCTCCAGGGAGGGAGCAGCCACAACCTCCCTGGGCAATCTGTGCCAGTGTCTCACCACCCTCACTGCAAACAACTACCTCCTGATATCCAGTCTAAATCTCCCCTCTGCCAGTTTAAACCCATTACCCCTTGTGCTGTCATTGCAAGACCTTGTCAAAAGTCCCTCCCCAGCCTTCCTGTAGGCCCCCTTCAGATATTGGAAGGCTACTCTAAGATCTCAAATCCTTCTCTTCTCCAGGCTGAAGAGCCTCAACTCTCTCAGCCTGTCCTCATAGCAGAGCTGCTGCAGCCCTCTGAGCATCTTCGTGGCCTCCTCTGGACCCACTCCAACAGTTCCATGTCCTTCCTGTGCTGGGGACTCCAGAACTGCACACAGTACTCCAGATGGGGTCTGACGAGTCTAAATCTCCCCTCTGCCAGTTTAAACCCATTGCCCCTTGTCCTGTCATTACAACACCTTGTCAATAGTCCCTCCCCAGCCTTCCTGTAGGCCCCTTTCAGATACTGGAAGGATACTCTAAGGTCTCCTGGAAGCCTTATTATTTCCTAAATAAGTTCAAAACCAGCTAACTGTAGCTTGCATCCAAGATTTCCTGACCTCTGGTGTTCCTCCTCTTTGTGCCTTTCCCCTTTTTCATAGACCTTTCTTTTTTCCTCCACCTTTCTCAGAGGTTTCCCATGCCTGACACCATGCAGAAACTCCTGCATGTTTTGTCTTCTGAGACTGCTCCCCCATTCCCTGCCAAGTGACAGTGCTCGACACCAAAAATCTTGCCCATTTTTTGAGAAGCTGAGAGTGAAATCCAGGTTCTCTCAGGAAGCAGGGATGAAGCAAGCACACCATTACTGAAGATTTGGGGGATCACTGAGCAGTGGTTTACCCTCTCTTTCCAGTCTTTAGAGGTTAGGTAATGAAGGAACGATTCATATCTTCTGTTTCATTGCATGGTTAGACAAAGCTTTATAGAAGGACAGTGGGTAAAACATGCTCATCACTCCCTCCCAGGGGAGGTACAAGGAATTTGCCCCATTTCCCACTGTACACTCCTGTTCTGAGAAGGAAAACATTACACCATTTTCAATGAAATGGTAAACAATGAGAGATGCTGTCAAATCCTTTATGCCCAGAAGAATTTCAGCACTGTACTCACAGGAATATTCTCTACTGTGAAACTTGGGCTTGGCTGGCAGAAGGACAATGTGGCTGACCCAGCAGTTTAGCTACCTGTTTAAACCCTTGTGAAAATACAGTCTGACATTATTTTCTTCTGTGGTACAGTTTTCATTCTTTCACCTTTAGATGTCTGTAGGTGTTTCAAATGAAATCAATTTGGCAGAGACAGAATAGACACAAAAAATGGTCTAACTCTGCAGGTATTTAAACTGTGAGGTTCCCATCCAGGTAGTATTTTTAAAAAACTGTCAATGCAGGATATTTTTTGCCTGGGTTTTCTTAGGATGGAGAACATTGAGTGTGTGGCTGTATGTGTACATTTGCATCTGCGGTCCTTAGTAATTCACTACTGTGGTTGCCAAGTCATTTTATAGACTGAAACTCACAGAGAGGTTTTTTTGGGGCAAAAAAAAGGAAAATATTTTGTCTCTATTTCTCTTTGACAATTTCATTGTGTTTATACATACAGTTGTAATAGAGGCACCCCCAACTGTAAGTAAATTAATACATAAATAAGCAAATGCTAGAGTTTAGCCTGCTGGGAGGCATGTGCTGAAGCTGAGGCTGAGACTCCACGCACCAAGCTGAACAAAACCATCTCTAGTTCTTGTACACAGCATCTAATTTGTGGGTTTAAAAGTCCGTAAGCGCTCATCGTCATGACAGATCACAACGGCTTTAGAGGCAGCTTTCAGCACCAACATGGTAAAAGATATTAAATTAAAATTGCTCTGCATGCATACATTTTTCTCCAACTCTGGCAGACCATCAGCACTGACCACTGTAATGAAGGAGTCCATTATGAACTCTGTTATTCCCAGAGGAAACATCTTGTAGAGGCAGTAAAGGGAACTATGTGGATGCACACACACACACACACATATTTGTTCTTGTTGTGCTGATAGATAGAAATAAGACAAGAGTAAGGTAGCCTGGTACCTGGGAACTTCAACCTAGTGCTGTCTGTCTGTCTGTCATCCCCATCAATCCCATTTCACACTTCAAGAGGCAGAGGCACTGAGCCTTTTGTAAGCCTGCTCTTACTCACTACATCTGCATCTAGGTATCACAGGTAGTAGAAACTTCCTTCAGGGGTCTGTGGCTTGCAGATGATCTTTACACATCATGTGAGCCATATGTAGGAATTTGGAGAAGTCTGAGGAAGGAGCCTGAGCTTTTTCACCCCATTGCTCTAAGAGACCAATCAGCTGCACAAGGCAAGGGCCTTGACCATGATGCATGCATGCTACATGTCAGCACAGAGAGCCCCTGCATGGACATTCTGACCACACTGTAGTGCCAAACCCCCTGGTGCAATCCCGCCTGTGGGTGGAGAGTATAATAAAAGCACCACGACAACAAAAATCACAAACCAGTTGATAGGACTACGTTTATTTTTTGCCAAGCTGCTGAAAGTCATGACTTCTGGATGCTATGAATATCATAGGAGTGGATCTGGAAACGACTCAGGTGTCAGGCAGTCACCTTCCTGGTTTTTCATTTTATGGCAAGTGTGTATGCCAGATTAGTGAGCTGGCTGCATGCATGTTGGGGGACAAGGGACTTGGAGACCAAATACAGACATGCAAAACCACAGGCTGTTGGTGCTGAGTGCTTCCTGTTTGCAAGGGGCTTGCAAGAGGATCTCACTGCCTCTTGCCTCCACAAGCTTTGGTAAGTGAGATAAGGAACAGATAGGCCTGGAAAGTATAGATTTTTTTTTTTCTTTTTTTTTTTTTTATGAAACTGAAATGTGGCAGCAGGAGAGGTGAAGAAAAGACTCACAAGGAGGCTCAAAATCCAAGTGACAAAAAGCCATGACCCACTCTAAGGAGAATCTGCCTTCTGTTGCACGCAGGCACAATAATTCCTGAAGAGAGTGAGTAAATTGAAGGGACAGTTTAGTCATGTGCTTCTTTCTGCCAGAAAAACAGATCTTCAAGGCTGGCAAAAGCTGCTGCACCAGAATGGATGCACCAGAAGGAAAAAAGTGAGAGAAAGGACCCAACTTTCTATTTGCAGTGATTGTTTCAGCTTTTTATAAATACCTTCAGCAAGTCTGCAGATGACACCAAGCTGTGTGGCACAGTCGACTTGCTAGAGGGCAGGGATCCATCCAGAGGGACCTGGACAGACTGCAGAGGTGGGCCCAGGCCAATCTCATGACATTCAACAAGGCCAAGTGTAAGGTCCTGCAGCTGGGTAGGCACAATGCCAAGCACAACTCCAGGCTGGGTGGTGAATGGCTGAGAGCAGCCCTGAGGAAAAGCACCTGGGGGTCTGGGGTGATGAAAAGCTCAACAGGAGCCTGCAGTGTAAGTGCAGCCCAGACAGCAACTGAGTGCTGGGCTGCATCAAGAGCAGTGTGGGCAGCAGGGGAAGGGAGGGGATTCTGCCCCTTTGCTCTCGTCAGACCCCATCTGGAGTACTGTGTACAGTTCTGGAGCCCCCAGCACAGGAAGGACATGGAACTGTTGGAGTGGGTCCAGAGGAGGCCACGAAGATGCTCAGAGGGCTGCAGCAGCTCTACTAGGAGGACAGACTGAGAGAGTTTGGGCTCTGCAGCCTGGAGAAGAGAAGGCTTCCAGGAGACCTTAGAGTAGCCTTCCAGTATCTGAAGGGGGCCTACAGGAAGGCTGAGGAGGGACTATTGACAAGGTCTTGCAATGACAGGACAAGGGGCAATGGGTTTAAAGTGGCAGAGGGGAGATTTAGACTGGATGTTAGGAGGAAGTTGTTTGCAGTGAGGGTGGTGAGGCACTGGCACAGGTTGCCCAGGGAGGTTGTGGCTGCTCCCTCCCTGGAGGTGTTCAAGGCCAGGTTGGATGAGGCCTTGAGTGAGCTGTACTAGTGGGAGGTGTCCCTGCCTATGTCAGGGGGTTGGAACTAGACGATCCTTGAGGTCCCTTCCAACCTTACTACTCTATGATTCTATGTGTACAAAGCATGTTCAATGTCTGTAGTGTGTGTTTCATATATAATCACATACTACTCTGACACCTGTGATGGAAAGTAGCCACATGCACCATGTTTGTGAAGCATATTGCACAGCTCAGCATCACAGGGTCACAGCATGCTAGGAGTTGGAAGGGACCTCCATAGGTTATCAAGTCCAATGCCCCTGCCAGAGCAGGATGGTAGAATCTAGTGCAGGTTGCACAGGAACACATTCAGACAGATCTTGAAAGTCTCCAGAGAAGGAGACTCCACAGCCTCTCTGGGGAGTCTGTTCCAGTGCTCTGTGACCCTTGCAGTAAAGAAGGTCTTCTTCCTGTTGAGGTGGAACTTCCCGTGCTGTAGTTTATACCAATTGCTCCTTGTCCTATCACAGGGCAAAACTAAGACTTTGTCCCCTCTCTCTTGACAGCTCAATGTTTCTCTCTCACAAATACACATGATGTATTATCTATACTCTTATCACACACATGTATGCTTATCTAGCTAAATAGCTATATTTTTCTATAAGCCTAGATTTTGAAATTCTGTATCATGAGTGTATCACAAAGTACTACAGGTCTGAGGATTGCTTTGATAATTCTACTTTTTTTTTTTTTTTCAATTAAGTTAGAAAAATGTGAATTGCCTGGAGTCTGAGTAGCCTAAGTCTCATCTTCAGAAGGCATTTAGGAAGAGTTCTCCTCATGCAAATGTGTTTTGTACCAGCTTATCTGAACTGAGCTCAATTAAATCTTCAGTGTTGGATTGCTATGAGTTCGTGCAAGTGTTTGTGGTGGCAGAAATAGGCTGTTCAGCAGCTGTGCATTGTTGAACAGGCCTGCAGTGCACGCAGGCTTCCAGTACAACTGTCTTTCCACAAAATGCTTTCTGTGTGGTATAGCTTTTTTCAATCCTGCTTTGGGTCATAAGACTAATGCATCCTTTCCCAAATGAGTGCCAGCAGAACCTTTTATACTCTGGCCCAACATGGGCTGCTCTGTATGTGCTACCTTTTATTAAAGAAATACTTTGGAACAGCCACAGAGAGTTTTTAATAACGTTATTGGCACTCCAGCCCTCTGCCTCAAAAGCCAGATGACTTGGGGCTCTGTAAACACCAGCAACATTTTCTTCGTGTCGGTAGCCTCATTGACTTCAACTCTGTACAGCACCTGTAGCAGAACTGAGAGTGCAACTCAACCACATGAATAGTTTTGTCTTTTTTTTTTTTCACTGTAAAACCTTTTACCATATATCATGCTGTCATAATTTTATGTTATAAGAAAGCTCAGGAATTTCCAGGATGACAAACAAGCATCTCACAGGAAAGGTGAAATTCTATGCTAACTTGGTGGAAACTGGGATTAAATTGGCAGAGAGGAGATTGAAACTGGATGTTAGGAGGAAGTTCTTTACAGTGAGGGTGGTGAGACACTGGCACAGGTTGCCCATGGAGGTTGTGGCTGCTCCCTCCCTGGAGGTGTTCAAGGCCAGGTTGGAGGAGGCATTGAGTGACCTGTGCTAGTGGGAGGTGTCCCTGACTATAGCAGGGGGTTGGAACTGGATGATCTTTGAGGTCCCTTCCAACCTTCCCATTCTATGATTCTGTGAAACCTTTCCACCCTCCACTTAGTGCCCTGAATTTCTTTAAGCTGATCCCAAGGAAAACTTGTGCTGCAACTTGGTTATTGCAGTGCTGAGGAAGTTGAAAGACTTAAAGCATGGATTTAGCCCAGCAGCCTTGGGCAAGCTTCAGCAGGTTTCTGTATAAAATTGACCATCTAATGTCTGGTGAGGCCAGGAGCTGGCTGTCAGCTGGTCGCAGAAGACATGGTGGTGGTGGTTGCCTCTTAGACTAGCTGGGGGCATAACTTACTGCAGACCTTTAACCACTTGTACAATCAGGGATTTGGTAGAAAAGGAAGGAATTTTTACCTGACAGGTCAAATTTAAAAAGGGAAAACTTGAATGACAGCTACTGTTAGCTGGTTTGTGCTAGGGAATAGAGACAGCAAAGCCAACAGAGAAGGGTATGAGATGGGACAGAAAATGCAGGTGACTATGTCTGGAAGGCATAAAACCATAATTTAGTCTGCAGCTTTACAATTTATCACATACCAATCACCCTGCATGTGTTGTGGATGAGTGTGTGCAAACAGACAGGAGGATGCTGAGGGCATGTGGATACATGTGGACCTGCCTGCACACAGCAGGCCACGGGAAACTCATTGTGGGGCTGAGAGCAGCACCACTATCATTACAACCACCACTGCCGCTTTGGGGCTGGCAGCAGACAGATGCTTCTGGGAGGTTTTACACCAGCCCAGCGACAGGAGCAACTTGCTTTCCCGAGCACCTGCCAGCCAGCTGTGCTCTCTCAAGCAGGGCAGTGTAACGGGTGCTGGCTTTTCCCACCTGCTGGTTCTGCGGGGGTGCAGAAGCAAACCGTTCCCTACTCCTGCCCTCTTGTTTCTGGGCTCCTGCCGTACGGCACCAGGAACGTCCTTCCCCTTAGTGAACGCATTGCTGCTGTAGAGAAAATAGATGTTGCCAACCCCTCAGACCTGGCAGGGCTTCCTTGGCAGCTGCGCAGCTCCATCCGAGAGCTACAATGGGGCCATGCAGAATTGGGAGTGCCTGTGGAGGAAAGGCAGAGCAACCTTCTCGCAGGTGCCGTGCAAAAAGCCCCACGTCCCCACTCGCTTCTGTCTGATCCATTTCGCAGAGGGAGTCCCAGGACCAGGAGCTGCCTTCCGTCTTGTGGTTGCAGCTGTCCACAATGCTATGCGTTAGCAGAAGATGCGTTTGGGAGTGTACTGCCCCTTCGCTTGCAGCACCTTGCTTGACGGAGCGTCTCGCGTTCCACATCCTGCATCCCAGATCTCACACCCCCTGTCCTGCACCCCGCATCCCGTGCCCTGCGTCCTGCACTCTGCATGGGACCCAGCAGAGAGAGGAAACCCTGCCGAGTGCCACGGGGTGAGGGGAAAGTTAGAGAAGTTCGGGGCTGCTTTGACAACAAGCTGCCCTGCATGCTCAGCTCAGTCACAACAAAAGTCACCAGACTCTTTGCCAGCTCTGAGAAAAAACAACCTTGAGCGTGTGGATGGGGCAGCATCCCCTGAGGTCCAGCCCGCCCAACCGCATGAGCCTGGGACCGAGACACCTTGCCTTTGAAAGCTGGGCTGTAAACAAGCACCTAAAGCCTGCATCTGACCTGACTCAGCCCACAACTTCGCTCCCTGCCACTAAGGTTGGAGGAAATTTGGGAGGCAAAGACCTTCCCCAGACTGCCAGTCCCTTTGTTGAGAGCTGGGAAGAAAACCTGTCAAAGCAAAGGAGGAGACAAGGTGTGCCAAAACCTGAATTGCAAAACAGAAAGGCAGGTTTGGCTTATCCAAAGTATCCTGAGTTTCTTACTTAGAGAGAATAAAAGACACGGTGCGAGCCTGCAGCTCAAGAGCCTTCCTAAAAAGTGTCAATAATTTCCATACACAAAGAATTTATTTTAGCTTGGGATTTCAATGTAAAGTGGTTCAACTAGGGTAAGTAGGACCACTTCATTGCTGTTCACAAATTCACATGCATTTATTCTGCTGAAAATTTGATATAGGGCATTTTTTGTATTCCCATTTATCGCTTGCCAAGAAATAATTAAGAATAGGAGCTAGAAGATTAATTTTAAATAAAAAATCTTCTCAAATGAAAATGTCAGGTCATAAAAATTCCTTTTAAATCATAACAGCATATAAATCTTTGAAATTAACCATGTAATTACAATGTCTATCAACTTTTACCTTGAGCTTTGAGCCTCTCTTTTTAATCTCCCATTCTTTTTTAATGAATAGCTATTTTGAAATTAAAAAGTACTGTTCATTACACATGCCCCACTATAATAGGGTTTTTATCATATTTGCTCTATTTAAAAATACTTGCTACTTTGTAATTATTCACACGCCGATCCCTTCCTATATTGAGTAGAAAATAAAAAATGAAATAGAAGTCAAAGGTGCTTTAGAGCTGAATGATTTACACAATTCATTAAGGACGGTGATTTTTCAGTTAGCATCAGATTAAATGGTTACTTACTCTCAAATAGCCCTTGGGGAGTTGAATTGCTGGGTAGCAAACAGATTAAAGTTTGCATTGAAAGAAAAATTGAATTCAGAGGTAATCAATAGCATAATAGGGGCAGTGAGTGGTGCCTGCTGCCTGAAATGAAATTACCATATTTTTAATCTTAATTTTCCACTCTGTTTATCTGACAGTGTGGATGTGCAATCCAAACAGATAATGAGAGAGTGGGATATTGACACTGCTGTCCTCTGGAGTGCTTGTTTTCAGTGATTAAATGCTGTGATCTGTGATTACTTTGTGCAGGGATGTCAGAGCTGCTGGCCAGGACTATGGGAGGGACACTAGCTCAGCAGCTGTAGCTCTCTGGTCTCTCAGGTCCTAATGTCTGAAATTCATTTTCTGCTGGCTATACGGGGAGGTGGGGGG
>VWYK01118546.1:21610-42325 GCA_013399775.1 Semnornis frantzii | reverse complement strand
TCTAAATGTGAGGATTTGGGGTTTGGTTCAGGAAATCACTTAAGCAGACCCTTGGTGCAAGATAACACTTTAACATGTGTGTAGTTTTGAGTTGTGGTAGAAGTTAGGCAGATGTTTAAGTGCATTTCCAGCCAGATGTGCTTTCCTGTACTGGAAAGAGAAGAATATATTTAGTATTAACAGATGAGTTAGAAGCACTAAACATTTATAGACCACCAGATACTTTGAAGAGCTAAACGGCTAAAAGAATTAACTGCTGGCTACTACAGTTATTGACCAATAACATGCATATTTTTAATGTCAAAATACTTAGCAGGTCACCTCAATCCTCTGCCAGAGAACTTCCATCCAGACACTATCTGTCACATATTGTCTTTGAAAACAGAGATGCTGATTCAGCTTTAATTCCTGTGCACAGCAAGGGCTGGAGCTCTTCACCCTCCTATTTTGCACCACACACCCAGTTTGGACAGCTGCAAACTGGTTGTTTTTGTTGGGGGAGGATTGTTGTGTTCTGCTTGTTTGATATTTCTTTAGTATGGGGTTGTTTTTTACCCCCCTGATTTATTTGTTTATCTTTCTCTGGAACTTTCCAAGGGGAGGTGAACTTTTTGTCCTGGGCTGTGTGACACATTTTAAATGCTGTTTAAATATCTGTTTCATCTAATGTCTAGATAGTAGAATATTTAAATATCCAATTGATTCTCTTAGAGGACAAAGCAACAGCAAAACTAAGAGAGCCCAAGCTGCTTGCATACCTCCTCCCAAGGAATTCCATCCACTTCTTTCCATCCATCCTTGACACCCACACATCAGCATGATAATTCTGTGTATTGTCATGATGATTCCCCACTTTCTTGGCAAGGAGGTCAATAAAAATCCTTCTTCTGTCCAGGTCCACATCTTGGAAGTTAGTGTTCCCCCTGCCTGCTGCTGCTCCGTGGAGGAAGGGGTTGCAGACTTCTGCTCTGACTCATAGCTCTGCTTTAAAAATAATATTTGTTGTGTTTTCTCATTCAAACTGAAAAAAAAAGGAACCATTTTCTTTGCAGAATTGGTTGGACCCTGCCAAGGAAATCAAGAAGCAGATCCGAAGTAAGTTTGTTATCATCTGTGGGGTTGTTTTTGCAGGGGGGGTCTGGGAAACTTCCATCCTGGTGTATCAGGATCTCAAAAACCTGAATAAAAAAGCCTTTCTTCCCTAAAATGCTGTCAGTGTTTGTGATGATGGCAAAGCCCTGTGGCACTGAGCATCTCTTAGGTCTCCTGTGGAGCAGCTGAGGGAACCAGGGGTTGTTTAGCCTGGAGAAAAGGAGGCTGAAATGAGACCTCACTCTCTGCAACTCCCTGCAAGAAGGCTGGAGCCAGGTGGACATTAGTCTCCTCTCCCTAGTGACAGGCAAAATGGAAGTGGCCTCGAGTTTTACCAGAGGAGGTTTTGGTTGGATGTTAGTAGGAACTTCTTCACTGAAACAATTCTCAAACCCTGGAACAGGCTGCCTAGGGAGATGGTTGAATCCCCATCTTTGGAGGTGTTTCAGAGACACAGAGATGTGGTGCTGAGGGACATGGTTTAACACCAGCCATGGTAGAGTTAGAGAATGGTTGGGCTCAATGATCTTTTCCAACCCAGATGATTCTGTGATTCTGTTTTACCCTTTAATGAGTGCAGGCAGTTCCTCAGGCTCCTAACACGTGAACTTCCATCACTGAAAACAACTTGACATTTGCAGAGATGCAAGAACCCAAAGTCTGACATTAAGCAAGGTAACCTTAGGGACTGAGCCATGTATCCAAATTCTCTTCTCTGTGTTACCAATGTTTGTATCACATCCAGCGGCTCCTGCTCCATACTGAAACACTCCACTGATGCAAAGAGAGCACTCCAGCTAAAATATCTTCACTTCCTGTCTTTCAAAAGCCTGAACTTTGCTCCTAAAATGACCATTCAGTCAATCTTCTGCTTCACATGAATATTTTAAACAGCTCAGTGGTTGAATTTAACCATTAGACATTCAGAAACCTCTCCAAGGAAAAAAATTGTTGAGACTGGCAGGCACACAATGCAACCTGCCTCTTGTGTGTGTGTGTCCCTGTGACTTCTTTGGGCAGGAAAACCTCAGCAGTGCCTTTTCTTCTTGAGAATGATCTCTTCTGACACTTGTGCTTTCACAAAACAAGCACAGCTGGTGGCTTACATTTGTTGGGTCAGGACTGGCAGATGAATCACCTCCCTCTCCAAGATCCAGAGGGTTAATTGACACTGCCTGGGAAGCTTCCCCACATACTATGAGTGACCAAATATTTCCACTAGTGTTATTTTGATAAACATGAAGGACTGTAACCCCTCTGTGCACAGGCTGAGAGATCTGGGGTTGTTCACCCCAGAGAAGAGAAAGCTCTAGGGAGACCTTGTNACATTTGTTGGGTCAGGACTGGCAGATGAATCACCTCCCTCTCCAAGATCCAGAGGGTTAATTGACACTGCCTGGGAAGCTTCCCCACATACTATGAGTGACCAAATATTTCCACTAGTGTTATTTTGATAAACATGAAGGACTGTAACCCCTCTGTGCACAGGCTGAGAGATCTGGGGTTGTTCACCCCAGAGAAGAGAAAGCTCTAGGGAGACCTTGTAGCTTTCAGGACTTAAAGGAAAGTTGGGGAGACTTTTTAGCAGAGCCTGTTGTGACAAGGCAAGGGGTGATGGGTTTGATCTAAAAGAAGGAGATTCAGACTAAAGAGAAGGGAATGTTTTATGCTGAGGGCAGTGAGACCCTGCCCCAGGTTGCCCAGAGAAGTGGTAAATGTCCTATGGAATCAAAGAATCACTATGGTTGGAAACAACCCTCAAGATGATGAAGTCCAACCAAGGGTTGGACTTGGAACCATGCCACCATTGGGCCATTGGAACCATTCTAAGTCAGGTTGTTTGGGGCTCTGAGCAACCTGCTCTTGTTGCAGATGGCCCTGCTGACTGCAGGGCTTTGGACTTTGGTAACCTTTAAAGGCCTTTTCCAATCCAAACCATTCTGTGATTTAAAGCTAATGCTCCAAGAAAAGCTTCACAGGCTGTGGTGATGCAAACTGATATCCATCCCATGGGTCACCTAAACTTACCAATCATAAAATCATGAAGATTGCAGAAGACTTCCAAGATCATGAAGCTCAACCATTAATCTAGCACTGCCAAGCCCCCCACTAACCCTCAGCACTAGTTGCCCAGTGTTCTGTAGTTTTTCTGGTCACACTCTCTGCTTGTCCTTGCCAATTTACCTCCACAATGATCTGTTTTTGCTGGAGATGGCAGCAGTGTGCTGAGGCAGCAACACTCTGAGAAGATACTGTGAGCTGGTTTGAGCAAGCAAACCTCAGCACATCACCTCCAGAGTTCATTCCTGCTCTGGCTTATGGAGTTTCCAGCGCCTCTGGGGTTTGGGTTGCTGAGTTTCAAAGCTTTGGATAGGCTGTGGTTTCAGATGGATAATTCCATGAGCATTGTTTTCAGACTGAGGGGATTTCTGTAGTGTTAGAAATAAATTCTTGTTCCCTGAGGAGTCTCCCTTGGGTGCAAATCTTACTAAATAAGAGAAGAGCTGTAAGATCTAATCTAATACTGTAATTGTGAGAGGGATAAGTAGTGTCTTCAAAATTATGTATGGGGAAAAGATACTAAATCCTGATCTTCTGTACTAGTTGATTGGGGCATTTGAAGTCTGCTGGTATCAAAGACCATGAGCAGCTCCCTTTGTACTGACAGTGTCCTTTCAGTCACTCTCTGTTCTTTTCCAGGTGGTGCTTGGCAGTTTGCATTCAATGTGAAGTTCTACCCTCCGGACCCTGCGCAGCTATCTGAAGATATTACCAGGTGTTTAAAACATTAAATACCCTCCAGAAGGGGTTTCAAAAGTGTTTGTAGTAGCATTTACACTCTAATTATGCAAGGAAAGGAATGCTTTGTATTCCCATTGGCTTCCTTCCTCTGATGAGCCTATGGAAAATATGCAGTGCCTTGGCAGAATGGACACTCTGAACAGTGTCTGTCCTCTGAACTAAGAAGACCTTTGTACAATTTAATCCTGTTGAGGATCAGGGCTGGGCTGACTACCACATTAGTGCCAGAGGCTCTCTATGAACCCTCTCCCTTCCCACAGGGAAGAGAAAGGGAAGAAGAGAGAAACTGATGGGTTGGGAAAGGTCCTAAACCATCTGGAAATGAAAGAACAATCCATTGAAAAGGAGACAAAGAAATACAAACCAATATCTAACCCCTGATGGCAAGGACATCACCATTGTCACTACTAATGCTAGGAGCAGGCACTGGGCAAGTCCTAGATCAGACTCAGCAGCAACAGATGGAAACTGGATTCTGAAACTGGGTGCAGGAACACAGGAATTAGGACCAAAGACAGAAAGGACAGAGTCCTCCTGGGACACCTGCCTTTGAGAATTAACCCTGGTGATCCCTCAGCTTGATCCTGAAGATGCCATCTATGGGGTGGAATCCCACACTGGTCAGTTGAGGGTCACCTGTCTTGTCCTCACCCTCACGGTGGGGCACAAGATGTGGCAGTGCCTTTGGTCTGCATGGGAACAAGTCTAAGCCAGAGCCTTCTGCAGCCCAGCCCTTAGCAGTAACTCTCTCATTAGTGTTCTCCCCACTAGAGGCAGCCCCTGCCATGCATACCTGCCCTGCACTTCAGAAAGTGCCCTCACTGAGCTGAGAAGGTCAAATTCCTGCCCAGAACTGGTTCTGGTCTAGCTCAAGCAAAGGCAAACCCTAAAATTCCACTTCGCAATAGGTATTTCCCTGAGAGTTGATTTTAATTTTCACAAAGATGTCCAATGCCTACTGTTTGATCAGAAGGTGTTACCATAAATCCAAACTGTGAAAGAAAGGAGAAGGGTCAATAGCAAGCATGTGTGTAGATTTTGTGTGTCATTTAACAAGGGAAGTGTCTGATGTGCACAACGTCAGGACTCTGGTGGCAATGACCAGCTGCTCCCTGCTATGTGAGTCACTTCTGCACCTCTGCTCTCTGCTTTTGTGTTCAGATTGCAACCACAACCCAAACCAACCCCTCACTAGGTTTCCTCCATGATGTAAAGCAAGAAAACTTCTGAAGCATGAGGAGTTTTATGCCATCAGCCAAGCATTTTCTATCCTGTTCTAACAACATTTTTCAACCTGTGGATAATTTTTAGGCTTCCTTGCTTTGTGGACTGCTTGTTGCTTTTCAGGTAGCACGAAGCCCTCGGCTTTAATCAGAGGCCCCCTGTGCTAGGCACTACACAGAAAGACACTGTGCCAAGAACTCCCACTTCAGCACAGGTCTTCAAAAAGAAAGGAAATCTCTTCTTCCTCCTTGTCCTCCCTCAAATCTCCCCTGGAAGCTCTGTGTCTTCATCACCAAGCCACCACTCTTCCCTTTTTACCTCTTTGCTTCTGCCTTCCACTGCCTATCAGCGTGGTTTTAACAGCATTTACTGTTTCAGTGTTGAAGAGGCTCAAGACTTTGCCCAAGAGACAACTGCAATTTTTTGAGCACCTTGGAGCTCAGCTGCCCTTCAATGAACAGTACTTGGGGGGTGGGGTGTATTTTTTTTTTCCTTAAAGAAAATAATTCTCAGGTTTCTGCATGTCTTAGTGATTTATGATGGAAACCTGGTATGTTTAATAGATAATTCTCCTTCCAGATCACTAAAGGAAGTAATAACCTCTTTTAATAAGACATCTCCATCCTGCTTTGTAAAAATAAATTAGATGTTGCTTCACATAAGCAAAAAAAAAACCCAACCCAAACCCTGGGCTTGGGAGTTGTCTGTAAGTGAGTACAGGAACCAAAGCCTCTTGTTGGTACTTGGGCAGTGCTCTTCGAGGAAGATCTTCTGAGCCCCTTTGGTGCTTTGCTGCAGGTACTACCTCTGCTTGCAGTTGAGAGATGACATCGTGTCGGGTCGGCTGCCCTGCTCGTTTGTCACCCTGGCCCTGCTGGGCTCCTACACCGTGCAGTCGGAGCTGGGGGACTACGACCCCGACGAGTACGGCAGCGACTACATCAGCGAGTTCCGCTTCGCACCGAATCACACTAAAGAGCTGGAGGATAAGGTGATAGAGCTGCACAAGAGCCACAGGTGGGTAGACAGCATCAGTCTGGGCTGTAGCCTGCCTTCAGGGGCCTTCAGTTAGCCACTGTGGTAAGAATATTTTGCGGACATGAATTCTCTCCATATCTTCAGGTAGAGAAGAATTTCGCACCATGAAAGATCACAGAATCCCAGAATGGTGGCGGTCGGAAGGGACCTCTGGAGATCACTGAGTCCAACCCCCCTACTAGGTCAGGGTCACCCACAGCAGGTTGCTCAAGATCACAATGTCCAGGAGGGTTTGGAATCTCTCCAGAGAAGGAGACTCTGCAACCTGGGCAGTCTGCTCTAGGACTCTGGCACCCTCCCAGCAAAGAGGTTTTTCTTCATGTTCAGATGGAACCTCCTGGGTTCCAGTTTGTGTCTGTTGGCCCTTGTGCTGTCACTGGGCACCACTGAAATGAGTCTGTCTCCATCCTTTGCTCCCCTTTGGTTCTTGCAGAGCATTGAGAAGATTCCCCTCTCAGGCTGCTCTTCTGCAGGCTAAACTGCTCCAGGTATCCCAGCCTTTCTTCATCACAAAGATGCTTCAGGCCCCTAAACATTTTCATAGCCTCTGCTGGACTCTATCTAGTAGTTCCTTATCTCTCCAAAATTTGGGAGCCTACAGTTGGCCCCAGATTGTAGTACTAGCTCAGTCTTGCACCTGGGAATACATAACCAAGAAGTGCAGCTCAGGCTGGGATCCACCTGGCTGGAGAGCAGCACTGTGGAAAGGAACCTGAGGGTCTTGGTGGACAACAAGCTCGGCATGAATGAAGAGTGTGCTCCAGTGGCAAGGGAGTCAACAGGATGCTGGGTTGCATCAACAAGGGCAGCAGCAGCAGAGACAAAGTAGTCGTTGTCTCACTCTACACAATGCTTGTCAGACCACATCTGGAGCACTGGTTGCAGATGTTGTCTCCAATGTACAGGCTGGAAAGTGTCCAGAGAAGGGCCACAAGAGTGATCAGAAGACTGGAAGACCTGCCATATGAGGAAGGCTTGGGAGAGCTGGGTTTGTTCAGCCTTGAGAAGAGCAGGCTTAGGGGAGACCTTACCACCACATACCAGTACATAAAGAGTGGACACCAGAAGGATGGAGACTCCCTTTTTACATGGAGTCACGTGGAAAAGACAAGGGACAATGGGGGAGATTCCAGTTGGACTCCAGAAGAAAATTTCTCACAATGAGAACAGTCAGATATTGGAGTCACCTCCCACAAAGTGGCTTCCCCTACATTGGTCAGTTTTAAGACTTAGCTTGACAGAGTGCTGGGCCATCTCAGTTAAACTTTGCCAGTACCTAGAAATGTTGGACCAGGTGATCCTTGGGGTCCCTTCTAACCCAGTATTCTGTGATTCTGAGAAGTGCCTCCCTAGGCCAGAGTATAGGGCATGGTGAACCTACCTTGGCCTGGCGGAACAGGGTCTGCACCAGGGTTTTGGCTCTGGTCAGTGCCCACCTACCTAAGGGGTATGACTGTAGTTCTGATAGCCTGAAAGCATTTTCCAGCTGCTGGGGTTTGTTTTGGATTCTGTTTCCTCTACACTGATGCTAGAATGTGGTTGCTTTTCTTCAGGGGAATGACACCTGCAGAGGCCGAGATGCATTTCCTGGAGAACGCCAAAAAGCTCTCAATGTATGGAGTAGACCTGCACCACGCCAAGGTAGGTACTCTGGTCCCTCCTGTTGCATGGCACTTGTACCTACATGGAACCCTCACTTTATTCTTTCTGCTTATTTTAAGAGGGACATTTTGTGGAGCAAGTGATGTCAACGTGAGGTGACTCCTGGGTTAAGCATAAAAACATCTCTTAACATAGCTTAGCCTATAGAATCAAAGATGTTCCATGTCAGCCTTTCACACTGATGAATCAACCATGTCCTCTGGGGAAGACATTGAATGGGTGGAGTAAAGAGGAAGGTTGTGAGAAGATGTCCAGAGAATGATCAGCTGCCATCTCATTCATCTCATTCAGATTTCCCAGTTTATTAAGGCCAACTATGGTATCTCAATTAGATAAGCAGATCGTTTCTAACGCTGCTTAGAACTTCTCAAGCAATTACTGAGCTCTGAAACTTTAGTCAGGTTGGTAGTGATGAGAAGGCAGCTGCTGGTCTCACTTCTGGAGTGTGGTTATTGCAGATGGCTGGACAGGCAATAGTTCTGCTGGGAACATTCTCCCACAATGAAGCAGTTTCTGTAATCATCATCTGATTAAGTTATGAATAAGACATGGTCATTCTTCTTGTCCTCGTTGGCATCATCAGTGGTCAATTCCTGTTGGCTTGGGAGAGCCACCTCCAGGCTTGTGATGGTTGTGGGTTCTTTTCCCAAACAACTAATCACTGTCTTTTTGTTCACACTTCAAACTGATTTCTTTCATTCACTTGGGAACAGATTTTATTGTCTTTGAGGTTCATGAGCATCCTTGGCAGTGAGTGCTGAACAAAAGAATCCCAAGCTGGGGAGAGAGATGTGCTCTCTGTAGAGGTCAAAGTATCGTGAGCCTGGTTTTGTGCTGTAGATCCTTTCAAGAACCAAGATAAATCTACAGACTGGATCTCAAAAGTGTCTACAGTCAGATCCCTGAAGCCTTTCGGAGTAGCTGTGCATGTTTGATAGAGAACTCAGGGCAGTCTTTTGAGTTTTCTTCATCTCCTTCACTGAAAATGAAAAATCTGTCCATGGCCCAATGAGCAGAGCTTGACCAGGAGGCACACCACTGCCTTCCCCATGTCCTGAAGATAGGCAGCACATCTTAAGGCATATTTGGAGCAGAAAGATGTTGACAAGTGTCATCCCATAGCTTTTTTTTTTCCTATGTCTTTTGCCCAACACAAAAGAAAATCTGAAAAATAGCAACAAAGAGAGTTCACAGAATGTCCCTCTGCTTACACTGGGTCACCCACAGCAGGTTGCCCAAGATCACAATGTCCACATGGGTTTGGAATCTCTCCTGAGAAGGAGACTCCACAAGCTCCCTGGGCAGCCTGTGCCAGGGTTCTTGCACCCTCAAAGCAAAGAGTTTTTTCCTCCTGTTCAGATGGAACCTCCTGGATTCCAGTTTGTACCCATTGCTCCTTGTCTTCTCACTGGCCCCTATGGAGTCTGGTCACATCCTCTTACCTCCAACCCTTTAGCTCTTGCTGAGCATTGAAAAGATCCCCCCTCAGGCTGTTCTTCTCCAGAATAAACCAGTCCCAGGTCTCTCAGCCTTTCCTCCTCACAGAGATGCTCCAGACCCTTCAGTGCCTTTGCAGCCTCCACCGGGCTCTCTCCAGCAGCTCCCTGTCTCTTTTGAACTGGGGAGCCCAGAAATGGACTCAGAACTCCAAACTGTGGCCTCACTAGGGCAAAGTAGAGGGGGAGGAGAACCTCCTTCGACCTGCTGGTTGCACACTTATTCATGTACACCAAGATAGCATTGACCTTTATGGCCACAAAAGCATCCTGCTGGCTCATGGTGAATTTGTTTTCCACCAGTGCTCCCAGGTCCTTCTTCATGGAGCTGCTTTCCACTTGTGCTGGTTCAGGGAGTTATTCCTTCTCAGGTGCAGGACTCTACTTGCCCTTGTTGAACTTCATGAGGTTCCCCCTGCCCAGCTCTCCACCTTGTCCTATTCTAAACAGGTTGCAGACTTCCTTACTGGCAATGTAACATGGCATTATGATCTGAGTGTTTTGTTCAGAACAATGCAGAAAGGCTGTGTAAGTTAAGCAGGATCTCCTGAGATAACCATTTTATTTTATCTCTAAAAAGCACTGGTCTCTGCTTTTATGGTTTCCATCTGGAATGACACAGAGCAATAGAAGTTGGTAGATGAGCCCATCTCTTTCTGAAGTGGTGTTCTTCATTGAAGTCATGACCAAACCAGGTCTGTCGAGGTTAAGAAGCCCAACAGGGATATTGGAAACTGGGCTGAAGGTGAGGAAAGCAGGTTCTACCTGAGAAGAGGAATGTTTGCTTTTAATTAGCTCTGCCAGCAAGGTCTGATGGTATCAGACTAGAGGACAAGTATCTCAGTGGATGCCTCTCTGAAGTCACAACATGGCAGATGTTTCTATGTAAATGTTAGTTCATTAAAGGCTGTGACAGGTATTCAACAGATGCTGGAGTCACCAGCTGCTGTTTAAAGTGGTTTTCCGTTATCCAGCACAAGGCTATGATAAAAGATGTGTTCAGATAGAGATGTGTCCCCTGGGCTGTCACCACTCTGCTGAAGCCCTCCCTCCATTCATACATACAGCTGCAAGGACCATGTCTTGTTCCTCTGATGTTACAGTGAGCAGATTTGTGTTAGATGTTTTTATTAGGAAACTGTTCAGTGAGGTATACTGAGAAAAAAATTACTTTTTGTTTTTGCAGTACCTGGCAGTGGTGTCACATGAGAGTTATAAGTAGGAAAAAAAATCACCCTTTAAGGGGTGAGACCATCACAGGAAGAGCAGGACATGAACAGGCCACCAAAATTGTGAGAGAGTGGAACTCCTCTGCTGTGAGGATAGCCTGAGGAATTGGGGTTGTTCAGCCTGGAGAAGAGAAGGCTACAGGAAGACCTTCTTGTAGCCTTTCAGGACTTAAAGGAAAGTTGGGGCAATCTTTTCAGTATGCCCTGTTGTGACAGGGCAAGGGGTACTGGGTTTAAACTAAAAGACAGAGATTCAGACTACAGAGAAGGAAGAAGTTTCCATTAGGGTGGTAAGACCATGACCCAGGTTGCCCAGAGGTGGTAGATGTCCCATCCAGGTCAGGGTCCATTTGGGACCATTCCAAGTCAGGTCATTTGGGGCTCAGAGCAACCTTCTTTAGTTGCACATCCCCCTGCTGACTCCAGGGGGTTGGACTAGATGACCTTTGAAGGTCCCTTCCAACCTAACCATTCTATCATTCTGTTCTTCTGGAGTGAGAAGAGAAGGTTGGGAGGAATATGGGCAATATGGGAAGTCTTTTCACTAGCTAACAAAGCCTGTGTCCTACTGCAAGATCTTCCTCACACAAGCCCCACACTTAGACTCACTACAGTGCTTGGGTGCAAGGTGGGTGCTGTGGTCCCTGGTTCAACTGGTTCATCATTCTCAAACTACTCAAACCATTCTCTGTTTTTCTGTGATCATCGTTGGAACATACATCTTCTGTGGTGTGCTCTCTACCCCTGGAGTGACTTTGTAGCACTAATTCTCTGTTGTGCCTCTGATTTTAAGCTATTTTGTGTGTGTGTGTACTTCAAGCTGTGCTGTAGACTTTTTGCTTTTGAGTGCCCAAATGTTCCTTTGTGTTCACCTTAAAATGCAATCAAATGTTCACTATGCTAAAAGATGGCTTGTGGGCAAAAGCAGAGGGAAACTGACTCTATCTGTGAAGATACCTATGATATCTTCACAGACTGCTGTCAAACTTGTGTACCTTTAAGTTATTTCAATATAAGTACTGAAGAACTGTGTTTATACAGGCTAGAACAGGTTTAGATAGGCTAGTGGTGAAATCAAATGGTGACCATTTGGTTTAGGCCATTTGAAGGCTTCTAAAGGAGAGAGAAAGGTGTCCTCGTTTCAGACATCCATGTTTTGAGGTTTACTGTTGTAAGACTGTGGCCAAAGCTTTTACAGAGTGAACATGCCTGACCTGCAGCATCCCTGCCAAACATGGCTTATAGCAAGAGTCTTTGTGGTCTAGATGTCCAAATTTCTGACCACTGGACATTTCAAAGGGAAAATACTGAGTCTAGACACAAGAGTGTTACAGAAGCTACCAAACCAACTAAAGACAAGCAAACTACAGAAGAAGAGGCTCAGTCATGGAGAAGACATTGATCTTCTCAATGCCCATCAATATCTAAAGGGTGCAGGGGTCCAATAGGATGGAGCCAGACTCTTTTTGGTGCTACCCAGCAACAGGACGGGGGCAATGGGCACAAACTGAAACAAATTCCACCTGAACAAGAGGAGAAATTTCTTTGTTGGAGCAGGAGCTCTGAAGCAGGCTACCCAGAGAGATTGTGGAGTCTCCTCTAGACAGATTCCAAACCCACCTGGACATTGTGATCCTGGGAAACCTGCTGTGGGTGATTCTGCCTTAGCAGCAGGGGTTTGGAGTAGGCAATCTCCAGAGGTCACTTCCAGCCCCCCCCCATGCTGTGATTCTGTGATTCTGTGAGCTCAGTGATGCCAGGAGAAGTAAATTTGTATGCTGTCCTGCTTTCTATCTGGTATTTATGCTAATAATACTCGGGGGTTTATGATGCTCATAAATTTGGCTGTATGTTTTATCTCATTCTATTAATAAGGTCTTCAATTTCTTCCCTCCTTCTGGAGTCTTTCTAAAATGGAAGGAAACATTCACAACACTCAAAGACCTCTCACCCTGCCCAACCTTACTATTACTTGCATGAATGCAAGTAGCTCTCAGAAATCAGGTCACTACGACTGATGCATTAAAAAGACGTAGCCTGGGCGGAAACAGAGTGTACAAGGATCTTTAGGGTGGAAGGAGAGAAATATCCAACAAAATCCACTGCTTGTTTTGCAGGATTCTGAAGGGGTGGAGATCATGCTCGGAGTTTGTGCAAGTGGACTCTTAATATATCGAGACAGACTCAGAATAAACAGATTTGCTTGGCCAAAGGTGCTCAAAATTTCCTACAAGAGGAACAACTTCTACATCAAAATCCGACCAGGGGAGGTAAGGGCATCTTCGTGCTCTCCAGTGAAAGAACCCTTCAAAACCCTGTGTGATCACTGATAGGTTGATTTGTCCCCTCTTAACCAACACACCTCTCCTTTTTTCTTGAGTAAATATCTGAAATATGTATCAAATCTTCTTTGGTGTTTCTCTGTTTATGTCCAGGGGCTGACATAAAGAACCAAATGTGACTGTTTACCTGTAAAATCCTCCTCCATGCTATAATTGCTTTGGGAATTGAAGTAACATATTGCTTACCTGTAAAATCCTCCTCCATACTATAATTGCTTTGGGAATTGAAGTAACATATTGCTTACCTGTAAAATCCTCCTCCATACTATAATTGCTTTGGGAATTGAAGTAACATATTGCTTACCATTCCATGATCATCACCCACCATCATGCCGTGTATTAAAGTAGGGTCCATTTCTCTTCCCCACTAGAAGCTGTAGAACAGTACAAAACAGTAGCTCAGTACAGACCAGTACAACTGAAATCAGAGCAGAGCCTGCTAAAATTAAAATCAGTCATCCGCCATGCAGCATCCCTTGGTTGCCACAGGCGTTTGCACTCCAGGCCCATAGGAGCTCATGGTCTGGTTCTGGAGAAGGTAATGTGAAGTCTTGATCAGTGAGTGCCCTCTCGTGGCTCAGCCACAAGCACAGCAAATCCCAACCTCGAGAGCTGAGTTTGAGCTACCTCACAAACGAGATGACAAATCTTAAGGAAACTCCTAGACAGAGGATGAGCTGCTCCGTGTTGGATGAAACACTGCTGTCCATTTTAGAGGGTGGAGCTCTAATTCAGTACAGAAATTGTCTGGATGAGGATTTTCTGGCATTTCTCATGTAATGCACTATGGCTGTTGGGAGTCCTGAGCTCAAGTCTCCAGTGCCTAGCAGGGGCTGCTCAGGGTAGTGGCGGAGTCCCCATCCCTGGAGGGGTTTCAAAGCTCTGTAGCTGTGGTGCTAAGGGACATGGTTTAGTGGTGACCTGGCAGTGCTGGGTTAATGGTTGGACTTCATGATCTCAAAGGTCTTTTCTGACCACAATGATTCTATGATTCTATAGCTTCATAAGTGACCTGGGAGATCTGCTATTCCCCCTACACCTCCTAGGGCCTGGGTTTTCGAGTCCTAAATCAAAATCTACAAACCTGCTTCTCAGCAAACACAATTTTAGGAGCCAGCTCCCCAGTCCTGGATTTGTTTTTATCAATAAACAGCCGCAGATATTCCCAGTGCCTGTACTCAGGCTGGCCACTGCTGAAGCCCTGATGACCTCTGCTGGTCTGGATGTGTAACATCCTCTGACCAGGTCATCGTTCCTTCTGCAAAACAACCACTGCCATCAGAGTTTCTCAATCACAGCTGATGATCATAGGATCAGAGAATCGATGACAGCACGATTCACCACAGAATCACGAAATAATGGAGGTTGGAAGGAACCTCTGGAGGTCAGCTAGTTCAACCCACCTCCTAAAACACAGTTGCCTAGAGCAGGACCAGTCCCTGTGTTGCTTCATTGTTTTGTTGTTTCCTGCCTTATTTCTCTCTAGTCTCCCTGGAAGGATTTATGCTTCTTTACCACCACCCTTCTTTCTACCTTTCCCTGATCACACCACACTATTGCACTTAGCCGTCTAGTGTAGCCTTCAGCACGTTGCAGAGCTTTTATCTAGCACAGCTTTTTACTTGGAGCATAGAAGTCTACCAAGAAAGGTCTCTTTGTATCCCCAGTCAACTCTTTTTCATTACCTGTCTGTTCCTCCTCTCCTCCCCACAAGACAAATCAACTAAACCCACTGTGATTGACTAACTGTATAGCTCTTCCACTGCAAAACTCCTTGATCTAAGGCTGTGTGAGACCAGATCAGTCCCTGGGGACCGCTGCTTTCCTCCAGGCTATTATCAGGCTTCCCACCATTGTTTAAACTGGGTTAAAACACTTAAATTATGGTTTTCTTAGAGGTCTCCCAAATCTTCTCTGATCTCTTTGTTACTCCAGAACATAAAACATCACTGTCACCATCAAAAACTTCCTGCTCTTTGAGTTTCTACCCAAAACCAATCCTCAAAGGTTGCCATTGTAGAATCATAGAAGGTTAAGGTTGGAAGGGACCTCAAGGATCATCCAGTTCCAACCCCCTGCCATAGGCAGGGACACCTCCCACTAGTACAGGGCACTCAAGGCCTCCTCCAACCTGGCCTTGAACCCCGCCAGGGAGGGAGCAGCCACAGCCTCCCTGGGCAACCTGTGCCAGTGGCTCACCACCCCCACTATAAAGAACTTCCTCCTCACATCCAGTCTAAATCTCCCCTCTGCCAATTTAAACCCATTGCCCCTTGTCCCTCCCAGCTTCACAGACAACATATATGTGTGGTTATGTACACAAGCATTTATGTTCACCCTTGCAGTGAGGTGATACTGATGGAGGAAACAAAGGTGAATCTCTGTACACTGTCTAAAAATGGATGCACAACCTCAAATAAGTCCTGGGTTTTCTTCTCTCTTACCTAGTTTGAGCAGTTTGAAAGCACCATCGGGTTCAAGCTGCCAAATCATCGTGCTGCAAAGCGCTTGTGGAAGGTGTGTGTTGAGCACCACACGTTTTTCAGGTATGTGGATCCCTTCTTCCTAAAGGTGTGACCTAAAGCAACAACAACAAGAGAGACCAATTCTGCCAGCAGAGACAAAACCCCTCCAAATCATACTGTCCTTTTGATTGCCAGGTGTCTCCAGGCAGACATAGGGAAGGTTGTTGCTTTATCAAGGTGGAAGGAAGTGTTTCACCCCAGCTTTTCACATTGTTTCAGACAGCTTCTGAGTGTTTCAGATCACCATATGGTCCAGATTAATTGTTTGGCTTTATTCCACAATATTGTCAGCTGCTGTAATTGGTGATGGACTCTGCTGCACTTCTGAGTGTCTAGTGAGAGCAACTGGTATGGGAAGTTACTCAGGGATGTGGGTGAGAGCTTAAAAAGGAAACTGTAGGCCACATCTCTAATGCTGAGTGCAGTTTTGGGTCCCTCACTGCAAGAAAGACATAGAGGTGCTGGATTGGGTCCAGAGACAGGGAACGAAGCTGGTGAAGGGTATAGAGAATAGGTCTTGTGAGGAGCGGCTGAGGAAACTGGGGTTGTTCAGTCTGGAAAAAAGGAAGCTGAGGGGATGCTTTCTGGTTCTCTACAGCTCCCCGAAAGGAGCCAGGCGGAAGTCAGTCTCTCCCAAGTAAAAAGCAATAGGACAAGAGGAAATAGCTTCAGGTTGCTCCAGGAGAGGTTTAGGTTGAGTGTTTGAAGCACTTTCATTACTGAAAGAGTGGTCAGGCATTGGAACAGACTACTCAGGGAAGTGGTGAAGTCACCATCCCTGAAGGTACTCAGAAAGCATGTAGACTTCAGGACGTGATTTAATGGCCATGATGGTGTTGGTTTGATGGTTGGACTCGAAGATCTTAAAGGTCTTTTCCAACCTTTATGCTTCTTGCCTGTGAGGAAGAACTCAGCATCCTCTGACTCCCTTTTAGCCTCAGACCTATGAGGCAAAGACCCATGACAAAGAGTGATATCCAACAATCATCTCCTCTCCTCTTCAGAAAGGGTGGACTGGTTTTTGGAGGAGGGCAATTAACTGCTGCACCGCTCGATGTGTTTTAGACTCTTGCTGCCAGAAGCACCTCCAAAGAAGTTCCTGACGCTGGGCTCCAAGTTCCGCTACAGCGGGCGGACGCAAGCGCAGACGAGAAGAGCCAGCGCCCTCATAGACCGGCCCGCGCCCTACTTCGAGCGCTCCTCCAGCAAGCGTTACACCATGTCTCGCAGCTTAGATGGGGGTAAGGTCCTCTCAGCTGGCTTCCTCAAAAGCTCTCATGGTGGTGGTGGTCACTGCTTTAGATGGGGTATAAAGTTCTTGTCGTCTCATCAATTTGAGCTTCGGCTGAGCGGAGGCTGTGAGTACCTGCACGTTTTGGGAGGGCGTAGAGGAGCATTGTGCTGTTACTACTGTAGTCCTTACACAGGCCTTGCCTGGTGTATTAGTTTTTAAAGAGAGGACAGAAACAAATTTTACCCCCAAAGGAAGTAAAATGAAGAACGCTCTAGCTGAGTTGGAGGGGAATACAGAAAATTATATTTAAAGATGTACAGGAAAATACAGAATGCAGGAATCCTTAGAGCCTAGTACAGATGCAGGATGCATGACAACTCCCCCAGAACCTTCCCCCCAGCCAAACTAAACCACAAAACCCCACTGCTCGTTTTCTACCCCCACATTGTCTCCCGTTAGGCCCAAGCAGACCTGACTGCACATCAAGAAATTCAGTGCAGCCTCCAAGACCGCAGGCAGATTTACTGCCCCATTGGTTCACCAGACAAGGACTCCCTCCTGAGACCCAAAGGAAGGGAGAGAGATAAGAGAAGGGTTTGGCTTTGCTGCCCACATAAAGCGAGAGCAGAATTATGGGACTGAATAACAAAATTATGATGTCTGGGGTCCACCTCCTGGACCTCTCCAGTCCCCCTGGAGAACTCCGTGGCTTCCTTAATGGAACTTGGGCCCAAAACCACTACACCTGGAAGAGGTTCTTGAGAGCCCAGCCTTTATGGAGCTTGCCATCACAACTTCAAAGCACTTTTGGGGGAAGGACCAAGTCAGGCATCAGCATTTTCTGGGCTTCTGTGAGTAATTGTTTGGAGTTTGGTTTAATTTGGCCTCTTTTCTTACATAGGACTTGTGTTTCTATGTTGCAATTCACAGATTAACTCTTTCTTCCCCAAAAGAGTTGTCAAGGCCTGGAACAGGCTACCCAGGGCAGTGGTAGGCTCCCTATCCCTGGAGGGGTTTCAAAGCTATAGAGAAGTAGTGTTGAGGGACACGGTTCATTGGTGACCTGACAGTGCTGGGTCCATGGTTGGACTTAATGAGCTTAAAAGTCTCTTCCAACCAAAATGATTTGATGATTCTATTTCCCTTGCTTCCAGTTACCTCTCATCCTACATTCAGACTAGATACGAGATAGAAATTTGTTACACTGAGGATTGCAAGGCCCTGGCCCAAGTTGCCCAGAGAGGTAGTAGATGCCCCATCCCTGAAAGCATTCCAGATCAGGTTGTTGGGGCTCTGAGCAACTTGCTTGAGTTGCAGACATCCCTGCTGACTGCAGGAAGGTTGGCCTAAATGACCTTTAAAGGTCCCTTCCAACCCAAAGCACTGCATGATTCCTGGTTCTAGTCAGATGAGCACTGCCAGGCATTTTCCATATGCCACTTTTGAAGGTGTGAGATGGAGAGTAACATATATGGCTTCTTCTCCATGATTCACAGAGGCAAGGGTTCTGCTGCTCCCTCAGTTTAAACCAGGGTGTGATTCAGAGTCTCAGCTACATCAGCTGTTGCTTTTGTCAGATGTTGAGTAAAGAGGTTGCAGTTTATCTGTGTAGAAGAAAAGGCTGAGACTGAGCTCAGATTTGCTGCAGTTTAACAAGGAAAGGTGAATTCTCCTGCAGAACATCACAAACAAACCACAGCTGATGATGGGACAGAGAAGAAACATTGATTTGGAAGTAACGATGACAAACCTTCTTCTCTCCACCTTTAAGATGCTGCTTGTCATTAATTATTTTGGAATCTTCTAATTCTGATAATGCTTGTTGCTCGTTACCAAGCAACTGGTGACCTGCTTGCTGTGCATGTGGCTCAGAGCAGAAACCATCCTGCTGCGTTATTTTGTTTGTGACATCCAAACAAGATGTCTGCTTCTGCTCCCTTTGCTTTCTCCTGCCTCCTAAGCACATTCCCAAGAGACAAGGGATCCAAAACACTTTATGAGACTCCACGAGGGTTTTATGTTGTTAATTTGCTGAAGTGCAAATGGGGAAAAGAGGCTTTTTTTAGTCAACATTTATGGTTTCTTTGCTGATGTGGTTGCTGTAAGGTGAATGTGGCTGTAACATCCTGCACCGTGTTTCAAATGTGATGCTGGTGCTGTCATTGGTAACAGATGCAAATAAATTCATACATTTGAATGGTCCTATTGACTTAGAAACTAAGAAATTGATTCAATTAACTAATTAAAGAATGTTTTAGTGCTGAGAGCAGTGAAACACTGTTGCCCACAATGATGGTAGATGCCCCATGCCTGGAAACATTCCAGGTCAGATGATTTGGGGCTCTAGTTGCAGAAGTCTCTGCTGACTGAAGGGGGATTAGACCCAATGACCTTTAAAGGTCACAGAATCCCAGAATCCCATCATGGTAGAATTAGAAGGGACCTTTGGAGATCATCCATTCCAACTCCCCTGCTAAAACAGGGGCACCCACAGCAATTTGCTCAGGATCACAGTGTTCAGATGGGTTTGTGATGGCTCCAGAGAAGGAGATTCCACAACTCCTTTCAGTTGGACTTGATCTGAAAAGTCTCTTCCAACCTCAACAGTTCTGTGGCAATCTCTCTGGGCAACCTGGGGTGACTAAGGGCCTGGAGCACTGCCTTATGAGGAAAGGCTGAGAGACCTGGGGCTTTTTAGTCTGGAGAAGACTGAGAAGGGATTTAACAAGTGTTTGTAAATCTGCTAGGGCTGGGTGTCAAGAAGGAAGCAACAGCCTTTTCTCACTTGCACCCTGTGATAGGACAAGGGGCAATGAATGTAAACTGCAGCACAAGAAGCTCCACCTCAACATGAGGAAGAGCTTTACTGTAAGGGTGATGGAGTACTGGAGCAGGCTCCCCAGAGAGGTTGTGGAGTCTCCTTCTCTGGAGACTCGCAAGACTCATCTGGATGCACTCCTGTGCAACCTTCACTGGATTATATGATCCTGCTCTGGCAGGCAGTTGGACTCACACCTCTCCAGAGGTCCCTTCCAACCCCTAACATCCTGGGATCCTGTTCCAACCCAAACCATTCTGTGATCTTAAAAGATCCCTATTTGCTCCACTGCATTGAATGCCATTACTTCCCAGAGTGTTTTGGGACAGTGAGCTCACTTGTCTGTCAGCCTTTACTGCCTACTAATACAAAGATCTCATTTCTCCACTCCCAGTTGTTATGTCTGTGTTGCATCAATATTGCCATTCTCTATAGAGCAGCACATTCCTTAGAGCTCTATTCTGCTAGATCTCAAAAAAAACAAACCTCTTCCACCCCCATGGTTGATGTCATAGCTGGTTCTCCTTATGTTTCCTGCCTGATAATTGTGACAACTTTTCCCTTTTTATCAATATTATTATTATTATTTTCTGGTGGTTTACTACAATTTGAATGGCTTGGTGACATTTAGCAGCTGTGTAATGTGCACAGTAGCTATACCAATGTGTGTGCACAGCCATAATTTGTGTTCTTGCTTATAAAAGCTTCATTTCCAGTAACCATTTTATTTCAGCCTTTATTTAAATGTATGCACACGCTCCTGGTTTCCTGAAACATGGCAAGAGTTGTGTTTTCAGCAATGCCTTGAGTGTTTTACTAACCCATTTTTGTGCAGCTTCTCAGCAAAAAAAAAGCTCTTTCAGACTTTTTCCCTCTTTAAATATTTGCTTTTAGCATCAGTGAATGAAAACCATGAAATGTACATGAAGGATTCTGTGTCTGCTGCAGAGGTTGGTACTGGCCAGTACGCCACAACAAAGGGCATCTCTCAGACCAACTTGATAACCACTGTGACCCCGGAGAAAAAGGCAGAAGAGGAGAAGGATGATGAAGGTGGCAAAAAGAAAAGAGCAGAGGAAGTCACCCCAATTTCAGCAGTTCGCCACGACACCAAGGTAGAGTCTGGGGGGGTTGGTGAGAGTGGATTTCAGGAGATTTGTGCTAAACTGACCTGCCTGATAATGAGTCTGGGGGGGGTGGTGCTCAACTGACCTGCCTGAGAGTGGGTTTGGGGGTTTGTGCTAAATTTACCT
>VWYK01118546.1:0-11939 GCA_013399775.1 Semnornis frantzii | reverse complement strand
GGAAGAGTTTGTTTAGAAAATATAATTTTATAGGGTTTTTTGTTTGTTTGTTTTGGTCCTTTTTTTTAAAGCCACCTGGCTTTCTTTTTAAAAATAAAATAAGATTATTATTAATAATTTCCAAATCTACCATTTGAATAACACTTCTTTCCAGTAATATTTTGTTTGGCTTTATCAATTTGTTCCAGTAAAACCATCTACCAGTGTACAGTACGCCTCAAGTCTTCCTCTGAGTCTGTTCTGTTTACTAATTTAGCCTTTTTTTTTGTTTTGCTTCCTTGACTTGTGCGTGGTTTGGAAAAGCAAAATGCTAATGCAGTTCACAGGGCTGGCCAGCCGAGCGAGCTCCTCGTGTACTGACCAGCTTGGGTTTATTCTTTATTCCTGCCTTCCTCTGGGGACCCGGTTCCTTCTCTAACCCTCATAGACTGACAGTGAGCAGACGGATACCGCGGCCGATGGTGAGACCACTGCCACCGAGGTTTGTACAGCCACCGGCACCCGCTTGGGGCAGGGGAGAACGTTCGGTGGCCTCATCTCCTCCCCACCCTGGGCACCATGGGCCGCATGTCTCCTACGGCAGCTCCGCGTTGCATGTGCAAGTGGGGGAGTTCTCCTGGGGGATTGGGGTTCTCAGAGCTTCTCTGCCTTTGGTGTGGGAACGGTGGTTTGGTGTCGTCATGCTGGTCTTAGGTTATTGGACTTGATGGTCTTAGAGGTCTTTTCTAACCAAAACGATTCTATGATTCTGTGAACAGCAGTGCAGGTACTGGGGTGGTCGAAGTGTCACCCACCCCACCATCACCCACTCCCGTGGTCGTGGTCATAGAACCATAGTATGCACCAGGTTGGAAGGGACTCTCAAAGGTCATCTTGTCCAAATCCCCTGCAACTAGATCGGGTTGCCCTGGGCCCCATCAAATTTGACCTGGAATGTCTCCAGGGATGGGAGACACACATCTCTGGGCAACCTGTTTCAGTATTTCACTAACCCTCGTTGTGGTAACCAGATTGCGCCCCGGGTTTTTCTGTTTGCTTGTTTGCTGTCATAGTCTACAGCTTATGTGATAGAGCTGGGGGGGGAAACAAGATTAAAAGGCATTTTCCTATGTTCTGGATAAAGCTATTTCCACATTATCAACATCTAAGGTGTTCCTTGAACGTGGTTTCACATGTCCTCTTCACTCATTGCCACCAGCAGATCAGGTATTGTCTCTAGAGGAGGAATGCCAACCAGTTTATACTTTCTTTGTGTAAAGAATCCTTCTTGTTTCTTATTTTCCACAACATGATACACAGACTATGCCTCCAGTGAAGTGCACTTAATGCCTTCATAATTAATATGGCCACAGCCACAAACGTGAGCTGAATTTGGCCTGACATCTGGTAGAAGACAGTCTTAGCACAGCCACAACTGTAGGTTTGCAGTAAGATCTCATTAATATTTCAGACTGTTTAAAATTAGCGGCGGGGAAAGATTTCTCCATCGTCAGGGAAGAATTTTCTATCAAGGAAAAAACTCTGCATGTGAGATGTCAGGATAATTCAGCCTTGGCTGTAAACAGACTAGATTTGAACTGAGTGATGAAGTAACCAACAGATTTTCCCAAGGGACATTTGACTAATTAGGACTATATGAAAAACAGACAATAAATTAGTGGTAAAAGCCTTAAAAGCATCCAAAGCAAGAATATAAATTCTGTTGAGACAAAGTCAGGAACACAGCATACTTTGAGGTACCTCTTGCCCTCTACAGCTTCAAGCCTTGATCCCTACAGAAAGTAAAACATTACCCTAAAATGTCCAAACTGTTCTGTTTATTACTCAGAAATACAGGATCACCTCAGTAACTCCCATCTCTATTGGAAGGGAGATTTTTGTGAGCTTCAGTTTCCCTCCTGTGGATTTTCACAACTGGTGCCGCCAGAAAAGTCACTCTGCAAATTGTGGCCATCTGAATATTAAAGATAATAGCCACCAGAAAATTCCAATGCGTGGCATTCCAGGAGATCCTTCCATTGCTGAGAGGCCCCGAAATAATATCTTCAGGCTAAATAGGAGATAAAGATAAATAAATAGGGATTGAAAGACGAGAGAAATAAAATAAACCACATTTAAGGAAATAATGTATTATTTACTCAAGCAAATAAAATTATCTTAGTTCTACCACGGCATTGCAGGTTGCTCACCCATGATAGGTTTATGCCAAGCTTCGTGGTGCCCCAAGAGATATTCTAAGTTTAAACTCTGAGGTGATGGATTTCCAAAGAGTCTGCTGTTGCCATTTGGTTCTAAACCAAACAGGATCTCGGTGAGAAAACCCAACTAAATCAATACATGGAGACCTAGGAAGGCAGAGCACACTGCCTTATAGAAGGAAAATGTTTAATATTTCTTCATTCAGAAAGAATAAATTTGAGCAGAAGAGGCTTGCTCTGAGTCCTTGGCTCACAAATGGGAACAGAATAGGCTTGCTCTGAGCTAGGATAACCCTGCAAAGCCAACCAGTGTACCTGCTCCTTCTTCTCCAGCCTTTGATGTAGAGAAAATGTGATTTTTACCCCGCGTGCTCCTCCTCTCCCCAGTGTTTGTGAAGTGGTATGAGTGGGTAAGGTGTTGTTTTCCCATCTTTCCCATGCTGGCAGTCGGATCAAGAGGAAGACGGGGACCTGAAGGCGCAGGTACAGGAACGCAAGGTTGAGGCTCAAAATGTTGGAGGGGTTGACCTCTCTCAAGCATGTCGATTCTCTGTGAAGAAATGTGTAGAAAGAGCATTTTGTATCCTTCCAATACTGTGTCCCTTACCTTTTACCTTTCTTTTTTTTTTTTTTTTTCCCACTTCTTTCAGAATAGTCTGATTAAGCGAATAGAGGGTGAAAATGTGTATGTCAAACATAGTAATCTTATGTTAGAGGTTGGTATTGGTATATACCAGTGCATGTCCGTACCCTTGTGTTAGTTCTAGTGGTAAACCGTGAACCTGCACCTCCTGATGCATGACCTGTGTATTCCCACCTGCTAATCAATCAATCAAAAAACAACAACCAACCCCACAAGCCAGACTTGGAAATTTGTTTGGTTTGGTTCTTTTACTCTCAGATAATGGATGACTCCTCCTCTCTCTAGCCCCTTTGCGTGTGCGTACGTGTGTGTGCGCGCGCACCCACACGCGTTATCTCTGTGTGTTTGGAAACCCTCTTGATATCAGGAGTCAGTTCTGGTGTTGCAGATAAGCTCTTCAAGGGCCTTATTTTATTTTATTTTATAGACTCTGATCTGCTGTTAACCTCTCAAAATGCCACATTTTCACAGAGTGTTGTGTCAGTGCTGTGTTCCCTCGGCTCCCTCAGCTGTCACTCCCCTCTTTTACTAACTCAGCTGTGTGTCTTTTGGCTCTCGAACGCACTCGGTTTAGGATGTGTTACAAACTGCTCTGTTCTTTTAAAACTGTCCAGGACCTAGACAAAACCCAGGAAGATCTGATGAAACATCAGACCAATATAAGCGAGCTGAAACGCACCTTCTTGGAAACCTCCACAGAAACAACTGTGTCTAACGAGTGGGAGAAGAGGCTTTCCACATCTCCCGTTCGGCTCGCAGCGAGGCAGGAGGAAGCTCCTATGATTGAACCACTAGTGCCTGAAGAGGTCAGCGTGAGCTGAAAGGCTTCCTTCTTTATGTGTCTATTGCTTTGTACCCATCACAGCCCTCAGTAGATTAGAGGCCATAGGTAGAGGCTGTTTCCCCACTTGCAGGTGCTTCCTCATCTCAGGACTCAGGCTCTGAGAGCAAAGACAGAAGGAAGAGCAAAGATGGAAGGAAGAGCAGATCCTTTTAGTTTTTTAATATATATTAATATTGATGCAAAAATTTATGATACCAAACTAGGAGGAGTGGCTGACACCCTGTCAGGCTGTGCAGGCAGTGAGACCAGGACAGACAGGAGAGTTGGGCAGAAGGGAACCTCATGAAGTTCAACAAGGGCAAGTGTAGAGTCACGCCCCTGGGGAGGAATAACTCCCTGTATCAGTACAGGTCAGGGGTTGACCTGCTCAAAAGCAGCTCTGAGGAGAAGTACCCTGGACTGCTGGTGGACAAGGTCACCATGAGCCAGCAATGTGCCCCCATGGTCAAGAAGGCAAATGGTTTCCTGGGATACGTTAAGAAGAGTGTGACCAGCAAGCTGAGGGAGGTTCTTCTCTTCCTCTGCTCTGCCCTGGTGTGGCCACATTTGGAGTATTGTGTCAAGTTCTGGGCTTCTCAGCTCAAGAGAGACAGGGAGCTACAGAGGTTGAAGGGGACTGGAGCATCTGTGAGGAGAAAAGGCAGTGACCTGAAGAAGAGCAGACTGACAAAGAATCTTCTCAGTTCTGATCAATAGCTAAAGGTCAGGTGTCAAGAGGATGGAGTTAGACTCTTCAGAGGTGCCCAGTGACAGGATAAGGGGGTAACAGGCACAAACTGGAAGCCAGGAGGTTCCATCTAAATGTGAGGAGAAAATTCTTTCATTTGAGGGCGATGGAGCCATGGAACAGAGAAATTGTAGAGTCTCCTTCTCTAGAGAGATTCCAAACTCACCTGGACATCATGATCCTGGGCGACCTGCTGTGGGTGACCCTGCTTTAGCAGGGGGGGTGGACTGGATGCTCTCCAGAGGTCCTTTCCAACCCCCAGCATGATGTGATTTACGGTATGAAATTCCCTGCAAGCTGTATGGCAGAATTGGGTCTCTCTGAGGGTGCAAAGCACAGGCTTTGTTACATGTTTGGTGAGCTTGAAGTCCAGCCATGCATGAAAGAAACCATGAAGGTGATGGAGAGAAAATGTAAGTAGTGGTGACTGGTTGGGAGCAGTGATGTAGCAGGCTGGGTGGGTGTACAGTACCTAGCCTGGCAAGAGAATAGAGAGCAAAGAGCAGAACTCTCTCAGTCTTTGGTGACAGGGAAGTAATAATGTTGCTCATTAGACCTGCTTGGCCAGTTCCATAAGGGAACCAAGAGTTGCTCTAGTCTGCTGGGTCCTGTTGCCTAGAGGAACCCAACACAGATTGCTGAGGGTGTGCATTTTCATGCAGTGTGTGTGCATGAAAGCATCTTTCTACCTGTGCACTCTTAAAGTCTTTGCAAGAAACCGACCAGTTCAAGAGCTGCCTGTAATCTGTGGGTAGATAACGAGGCATGGAGGTGATCTGTAACGTTTGTGTTGCCATAAAGCACAGGTTCAGTTGGGAGGACTATAAAAATACTGTGAGAGCATCTCCAGATGCAACAAGGAAGGCCAAGACTTTCTCAGAACTAAATCTGTCTAGGGAGATGAAAGAAAACAAGAAGGACCTCTTTAAATACATCAGTAGTAAAAGGAATAGGGAACAAGTGGGTCCACTGTTAAATCAGGTGGGAGAGAGTGATAGCTGGCAAAATTACTGAATGCCTTCTTTGCCTCAGTCTTTACTAAGACCAGCCCTCAGGAATCCCAGACTCTGGAGTCAAGGGAGCAAAACTGGAGGGGGGAAGACTCCACTGGTCAGTGTGGAATGGGTTAGAGATAGGTTGGATGAACTAAAACCACACAAATCCATGCAGTGCATCGAGTGCTGAGGAATCTGACTGGTGGTGTTTCTCAGCCACTCTCTGTCATTTTTGAAAGACCATGGATAACAGAGGAGGTGCTTGAGGACTGGGAAAGGGCCAGTGTCACTCCAGTCTTCAAAAAGGGCAAGAGGAGGACTCGGGCCAAGTACAGACTGGTCAGCCTCACCTTCTTGAGTGCACAAAGCGTACACACTGAAACCAGTACCCTTTTATTGTGCCAGTCATGGCACTTCCTTTGTCATGAGCTGCTGGAGTGGGTGGAAAGGGCTTGGCAAGAAGTTAACTTTGTTCTGCAGGGACTGATCTGCTCTGGCCACAGGTGGCCAGCCCAGGAGATGAGCTCCAAAGGCTCACCAAATTGAGTCTTAACCACTAAGAGTTAAAGCTCTCCCAGTTGGTCAAGCTGCAGAGGCACTCTTACTGTTCTCACAGCACTGTGAAGGCACTCATAGGATAGAAGTAAGCAGGATTCTGGTGTCACACTAGAGCAACAATGCAGCTTCCATGGTGGGAAACAGGCTTGGTGGAGACCTCTTGCACCTGTAAGGAGAAATGGAGAGCTGAAATCTTCAGCAGGGAAGGAGCAAAGGCCAGGGTGAGGGTGAAGAGTGATGTACTCCAAGTTGTTGATGGAAGCCTGGAAGTTGGCAGCAGGCACAGTTAAGTGAATAATTGAAGGTGAAGTGAACTTGGTGCATCCAGACCCAGGTGCTGGTCTTGATTTCACTTGTTGGAAACCTTTTTGCTATAAAATTGCTATTTAATTTTGTTGCCTACTTTATCCTGCAATTAAAAGTCTGTAGAGCAGAGAAGTGCAATGAACTGTTGTCAGGTATTAGTGGACTTGATACTCCTCCTTTTACTAAAACCATTTATCCCCCCTGACATTAGACCAAAGAAGAAAGAGAAAAGTCAGAGAAACTCATATTTTTGCAGAAGGGAGGTACTACACTCATTGAACTGCAGGTAAAAACAAACACCACTTTCTTGAAATGCAGTCAGATAAGCTTGAGGGTGATGAATTTTTTTTTTTTTTTGGGGGGGGGTGTGTTTTATTTTGTTTTTTGGTTTTTTTCCCCAAGCACTTTGTTTTGTGTTGGTTTTTTTTAAACTATTTCTTAAGTTTCAGATGGAATCTGGGGGCCAAATTCTGAGGAACGAGTCCTCTTCCCAGAACTTAAAGCTTGCTACTAGAGGCTGACTTCCCTGCTAGATAGAAATGCCCTTGCACGGTGCTGTTTGTGGATTTTGTTTGCACTTATGCATGTGTTTCCAGCACTGGGAATGTGGTGGGGCACTGCTGGCATTTAGAGTGCATTTCCTTTGTAGCAAATGAATTCAGCTTCTGCTGAGTGATGGTGAACTCTGTATTCTTTCTATTAGCCAAGTGAGATAGAGAAGAAGCTGCAGGAAGGAGAATCCGCTGGCACTTGGGTTGCTTCTCATCAAATCATTATCCAGAAAAGTATCCCATCATCCCTAGAGGTTGTTTTTCATTCATTCCCTTTTAAACTACCACCTTTGCTTAGTTAAAATCACAGAAGTTAACGGTCTTAAAAGTGCAGTAACTGCCTGCTGGCTGCAGAGGGAATCACAGGGTTATAGCTGTGCGAGGAAGACTCAAGATGCTGCCTGAAATTCCCTTCAGATCTTTAGAGATGAGGAATTTACTGTGGTTTAGTGCTCAGTTTAAACAATCCTGACAGGGGGTTGATATGTCTCTACAGAAAACGGGGATGCAGTGCAGGCTACGGCTACAGACAAACACACATTATGCTAAATCCCCATCAACAGTGTGTTTGTGGCAGCTTAGGAACAGCTCAGTGGGCTTATTTGCCCTGGTTTTGTCACTTGTATTTGACTGTAGCAAGAGGAACCACTGTAATGTGTGATGGTCTTTTTAACCTCAGGATGTATTCCAGTCCCTTACAATGATGACCTAAAGGCAAAACAAAAAAAAAGCTGCTCTGCTGCAAGTGAACACAGAAATAAGTGTGGCCAAAGTTAATTTTGTTGATTCCACATTTTATGGGATTCTAATGGGAATATCCAAAGAAACTGTGTGCATTCGAAAGGGAACATGCAAAGAAATTGTACTTTGCCTAAGGTGGTTCTGTCTGTTTGCTTGGCAGATGCTCTTAAGAGATACTGTGCGTAAAAGTTACGGCAGTTAAAGAGGTAGAGGAGTTCAGAGATGCTTTCAGAAAAGGCAGCATTGATTTCACAAAAAGCCTTAATACTTTGATGCTCCTGAAGCACAGCTAAACCTTCAGCCATTCTAATTTAGCTTTTATATCTCAAATATAGGGCACTGAGGATTGGGTTATTATAGACAAAATGCCCTCTGAGGTAGTTGATGGTGAAGCGAGACAGAATCTGGCGTACAAAGTAGTGACCGTCAGCAGTAAAACTGCCTTTCCAGACAAGACATTAAAGCCCAGTGCTGTTCTAACACAGAGCTTTGAGGACTTGGAAAGTGAAATCCAATCCAAAGAGGAGAATAAGCAGAAAATGTTCACCCTAGGAAAGTCCTATGATACCATGTCTGGGAAAATCGTAACCATGACAAGTAAAATGAAAGAGGGTGAGAAAGTGGCATCAGGAGAAGCACTGCAGAAAATGGGAAGGGAAAGCCAAGAACCAGTGAAAATCATTCCGGTAGCAGCCGAGTATGAAATCCTGGAGCCCATCGCTGCTGAGAAAAGCAGGAGGGGATCCGACGTGCAGAGCACCAGGAGAAAACTCTCTGACTCCCTGGCCCCTATAAAGGAAGCAGCATCTCAGCTGCCAAGTCCCGAAGAGGAGAACTTGAAGAAGACCCTGAAGATGGAGCAGGATTGGCAGTTACGTGGCGCACTGGGAAGCAGGCAGCTTGCCAAAGCTGAGAAGTGCCCTGGCAGTGAAGCTGCAAAGCCTGGGGTGTTTGCCTGGAGAGAGCAGAGCCTGTCAGAGCGGAGATACTCCAGAGAGCGGCCATTTACCATTGCTACAGCTCACTATGTTACTGAGTCGTCTGCCTTAAAAGTGGTGGTAACAAGTGGCTTTGACCTCCTGCCATGGCTTAGAGATTACAGCATGACTTTCTTCTAGGCCATGCCCTCACACCACCCTTACCTTTCAGTCCTCTTGCTGCCCTTGCTTTGTGTTGACAGCAGCCAAACCCAGCTTATTTTTTTGCCCTCATCTGTTGACTCCACAGTCTGAAGCAGACGTTCTCGCAGGCTTCCAACCCTCCTGATTTATTTAAAGATCCATGTTACCGAACTCTGGTACTGCTGCTCTGGCTTGTTAATAAAAGTGGGGGGGGAGGAAAAAAACACCCCAAAGGTTTGCTTGAAAATGCCAACGCTAACAACTCTGCTTTGTAACTGTTGCTTACTACAGCAATGACGGGTTTGCTCCGATTTATTTTCCCATTCTTTTCCAACGCCCCCTCCTGCCCCTGCGTCCTTCTCTCCCTTTCCTCCCCATCTTTTGGCGATTAACATGTGTGTGTTCGTGGGTCTTCCCTTGCTTCTACCTGTAACTCTGCCTTTCTTTGTTTAGACTAAACAGTTCACCAGTGAAAAGGCCTTGGATGGGTCCGATATCTTCACTTTAATAGAGTCCGCCCGAAAACCGACTGAGTTCATAGGAGGGGTCACCTCGACGGCACAGAGCTGGGCTCAGGTGGACCTTTGGTTCCCTCCATCGACCTTATAACCTCACACCTGCTGCTTTTGCTTTTCCTTGGTTTCCTGCATCACTTGGAACCTCTATAACTATGCATGCATTCGTGTGCCTTTTCCTGTGGTGTCATGGAACACAATGAAAGTTCACCCCAAAAAAATTTTAAAAGGAGCCAGAAAAGAACAGGTTTTTTTCTCCCATTTCACTTTGTTTTGGTCACTTTGCAGGGTGCTGTATTTTGCCTTTATAAAACTCACACAACAATAGCATTGAGAATAGTCCAGTTCTGGGCTCCTCAGTTCAAGAAAGACAGGGAACTGCTGAAGAGAGCCCAGTGGCAGTCACAGAGATGTTGAGAGACCTGGAGCATCTCTGTGAGGAAGCAAGGCTGACAGACCTGGTGCTGTTTAGCCTGGAGAAGAGCAGGCTGACAGAGGATCTTCTCAGTGCTGATCAATAGCTAAAGGGTGACAGAAAATGGGGACAAATTCTTTTCAGGGTTGTTCAGCAACAGGACAAAGAGCAATGGGCACAAACTGGAACCCAGGAGGTTCCATCTGAACAGGAGAAGACACTTATTTACTGTGAGGGTGCCAGAGCCCTGAGGCAGGCTGCCCAAAGAGGTTGTGAAGTCTCCTTCTCTGGAGAGATTCCAAACCCACCTGGACATTGCAGTCCTGGGCAACCTGCTGTGGGTGACCCTGCTTTAGCAGGGGGCTTGGATTAGATGATCTCCAGAGATTCTATCAACCCTTAGCACGCTGGAATTCTGAGCATAACACTGTGATGTTTGTCTTCAATTTAAAAACTACGACTCTTGCTTTCTTCTTCATTTCTACTATTCTGGTGATGTCCTGAGAAGGAAAGTTGACACGGTGTGAGAGAAATAAACTGGCAAAATGCAACACCCCTTCTTTTTATTTCCATTCACAGCACATTAAGCTGAGGAGCTACCAGGCAGAGCATCACCTTCTGACACTGAGGGCTGTGGCTTTTTCATTCCTTACAGAGAATAGACACGACAACAACTGAGGAGAAGACCTCCAGTGAAATGAAGCAAGAGACTCAGCCGCATCAGGATGCAGGGAAGACGGTGGTAGAGGAGACCGTAGTGGTCAAGGAGAGCCGCGGGGTGGATGTCCATGCGAGCGGAGATGCTGCAAAAGCTGCCGGGCTGGCGCTCCACGCCCAGGCTGCAGTGGCTGCCGGCGTGAAGGGGAAGGAGGGGACCAAGGAGGAGAAAAGGGACGAGGCTGAGAAAGCCCTGACCAAACAGGAAGGAGCTGCAGCTTCCTTAAGTCAGCAAGCACAGGAGCACAGTACAACAGTCCACCTGTCAGAGTCTTTGGAAAGAAAACAACATTTTGAGGTAAGTGCCTACTGAATTGTGAAACTGCTGAATTGGGAACACAGGTAATAGTAGACTAAGTGAATTCTGGAAAGTGCCAGTCTGCTAAACATGAATGACTGCATCTCTACAGCAAGCAGTTTGGTTCTTCTCTTCTTTCCTTGTAACCTGCAGGGCTTATTGGTGTTTCCATCATAGCCAAAATGCCATGCGTGCTTTTACCCGGTAGCATTTTTTATCATCATAGAATGGTTTGGGTCAGAAGGGACTGTTAAAGGTCACACAGAGTCACACTGTCACAGAATGTCAGGGCTGGTCATCCAACCCCTCTGCAATCAGCAGGGACATTGCAACTAGAGCAGGTTGCTCAGAGCCCCAAACAACCTGACCTGGAATGCTTCCAGGAATGAGGCAACTACCATCTGAGAAATCTTTGCTAAATATTCCAATTCCTTTTTTTTAATCTTCACACAGTCACCAGTTGTGAAGACTGAGACTATCAGTTTCAGCAGCATTCCTGCTGGTGGGGAAAACCTTGAAATCTCAACAAAGGAAGTGCCAGTTGTCCACACAGAGACAAAAACCATAACTTACGAGTCTTCTCAGGTAAGAAAGTCTGCAAAAATCAGGCTTTGATTGACACACAGCCTGAAGGAAGCTGTGCTGCTTCACCCAGCTTTAGGTGCGTCCCTCTGAGTAAATTGTTCTAGGTTGTTCAACTATTAAAACATTAGCAGGAGGATATCTCTGCCCTAGCGAGGCCACATTTGGAGTACTGGGTCCTATTCCGAGTTCCCCAGTTCTAAAGAGACAGGGAACTACTGGAGAGAGTCCAGTAGAGGTTCTGAAAATGTTGAGGGGACTGGAGCATCTGTGAGGAGGAAAGGCTGAGAGACCTGGGGCTGTTTAGCCTGGAGGGGAGCAGCCTGAGAGGGGATATTAGAATCATAGAATCATAGAACATTTTACATTGGAAGGGACCTCAAAAATCATCCAGTTCCAACCCCCTGCCATAGGCAGGGACACCTCCTACTAGAACAGGTCGCTCAAGGCCTGTTCTTGAACACTTGAACCAGCCTACCCTTGAACATTTCCAGGGAGGGAGCATCCACAACCCCCCTGGGCAACCTGTGCCAGTGTTTCGCCGTCTTCTCAAAGCTCGCCAAGAACTAAAGGGCGGGGGGCAAGAGGATGGAGCCAGACTCTTTACAGTGCTGCCTTGCTAGAAGACAAGGGTCAGTGGGCACACAACTGGAACCCAGGAGGTTCCTTCTTGAATGGACAAAATTTCTCTCCTGGTACTGGAAAAGGGTACTGAAGCCCTGGAGCAG
>VWYK01118545.1:0-13750 GCA_013399775.1 Semnornis frantzii | reverse complement strand
CCAAGTCAAGGTCCCACTAGAAATGTGTCCAGTTGCCGTAATATATGCTCCTCCATTCAAGTCTGCAGGCAGTGGGGTAAGGAACTTTGCACCTACTTCTTTCCACATTCCAAACCCCTGGAGCCAGAGGTGGGGGGGAGCAAAACAGTTTCGTGCCCCATTCTACCCTGCAGTGAGGCAGGGACTTGGGTGTGCCCTGCCACACCTGAGTCTTCCTTATCTTCCTTTGTGAAAAGCAGGTTGATGTTTCTTGTCCATTCAGTGGAACTCCACCAGACTGCCATGACTTTTCAAGTATGACTGAAAATGGATTTGCAGCTTCATCTGCTAGTCCCCTTAGGACCTGCAGACGGATCTGCAGAGTTGTGTACCTTCAGGATCAGTAGATGGTCTTACAGTGGGTCCTAATCAGCCTGGTAACACTGCCTGTGGACGCGTCCAAAACAGTCCAAAATCATGTAACCATTATCCAGCATAGCCAAAGTAAACTCTTTTTTCAAGAGTTCTTTCTTTCTGGGCATGCATGGCCAAAACTAGAATAAGAGCACTGCAAATGTCAAGCACTAAGGTATGGCAGCAGAGACCTGTAGGCGAGGCTATGATTTTTCACAATCTTCCAACCTCATTACTTTAGTTAGTGAGCAAGAAAACATTATGTTAGTAAGGAAGGAAAAACAAAACAAAACCAAAAACAACCCCACAAAATAGCAGCCACAAGTCAGGAGAATAAAAAATTCAGCAGAAGGTAACACTGAGGTCCATCAAAGAACTTACAACATGTGGACAGGCAAAAGAGTTTTGATGTTGACAAAAATTTTAAAAGGTAGGGAAAGTGAAAGGTGTATTGCTTTTGGAGCCTGAGATTTGCCTTCCTTACAGAGGGCCTTGATAGCTGAGTGGTGTTTGCTCATGAATCCATGCACACACAGTTTGTGTTCACTAAGCCCCTCAAAAATGCTGCTACATTTGCCTTTGCTGGAAGCAAAAAAATCTTACAATCCCTGCAACATTCTAATCTTGACCATAAGTTATATTTTAAGTTTACAAAGGTGAAAAAAATAATCTGCATCTATCTGTCTACACAGTGATTTTACTGATTTTACTTCAAAAACCAGCAGGAATTAGATGGAAAATACAGAAGCAGGGCAATGTAAACAACCTCAGCACATATTCCCTGTTTTTTCTCTACTGAAATGCACAAAACAGTTTTATTCCTTAATGCGGTGCCTCTTTCTCATTAATAAAAGATGAAAATGCATCTCTGCATTATTTAATATGAAATTCCTGCACATACTTCAAAAATCTTTCCTGTTCCTGCCCTCTCTGAAGCAGCAATCAGGTAGTTCAGTTAAAAAGGTCCTGAGCAGCAGAGGCTGCAGTGTTGGGGTGGCTTTACAGGATGGAATCATTTTAGTTCAAGTTGTCCTTTAAAACTTCCAGCGAGGGACAGTGCAGCACATTTGGGCAGGCTTCTCCCCTCCTCACACACCTACAGAACATGTTTTTCCTAGTTTTGCTTTTAAAATGCCCTGCCTGTGGATGTGAAGAATGTCTGCCTGCTGCCCTTGCAGCACACTCCCCAACACCTGTCCTCTAATTCATCGCAACCAAGTATGACAACCGTTTTGTGTTGCTCTTGGTTTCTCTTCAGGGTTATCATACCCTCACGAGTGTCCTAAGAAGGGCAGTGAAACTGGTGAGGGGTCTAGAGAACAAGTCCTGTGAGGGGCAGCTGAGGGAACTGAGATTGTTTATTCTGGAGAAGAGGAGGCTGAAGGATGTCCTCATTGCTCTCTGCAATTACCTACAAGGAGGTTGTAGGAAGGTGAGGGGCAGCTGAGGGAACTGGGATTGTTTATTCTGGAGAAGAGGAGGCTGAAGGATGTCCTCATTGCTCTCTGCAATTACCTACAAGGAGGTTGTAGGAAGGTGAGGGGCAGCTGAGGGAACTGGGATTGTTTATTCTGGAGAAGAGGAGGCTGAAGGGTGACCTCATTGCTCTGCTACTACCTACGAGGAGGCTGTAATAAGGTGAGTGTCAGTCTCTTCTCCCAAGAAACAAGTGGAAATGGCCTCAAGTTGCACCAGGGTAGGTTTAGATTTGGGATCAGGAAAAATCCCTTCACTGTGCTTTTTGTTTGTTGTTGCTAGATATGATTTTTAGATGCCTGACCACTCCCAGATATCTGCCCACACATCCAAAACCTGATCTTTCTGTCTTCAAGCACAGAATTTAGCTTAATTGCCTAATGAAGATGCCTGTTTCCTGACTTAAAGCCTCTATACAAATACAGGAAAAGTAGACTGAAAGTTTCCTAAATATGCAGGATTTACAGTCAAGATAACTAAGTGTAGCAGAACGAGTTCTGGACTTTCAGTCACAATTAATGCAAATATCACAAAGCACACAGACCTTCCCTTTACTATTATACAGTAGTAATAAAGTTTTGGAGACAGAGCTAAGGTTAGTAAAGATAGATCTGCATATTTCCATGAAACATACTAATAACCACATAAGCCTAAAATGATAACACCAAACTGGGAGGGATGGCTGCCACACCAGAAGGCTGTGCTGCCATTCTGTGAGACCTGGACAGACCTGGACAGGTTGGAGAGTCAGATGAGGAGAAATTTAATGAAATACAACAAGGTCAAGTGTAGAGTCTTGCATCCAGGAAAGAAGAACACAATGTATCAGTACAGGTTGGGGGCTGACCTGTTGGAGAGCAGCTCTGGGGAAAAGGACCTGGGAGTCCTGGTGGACGACAGGATGACCATGAAGGCAGCAATGTGCCCTTGGGACCAAGGCAGCACATAGCATCCTGAGGTATCATTGGTAGGTTGAGGGAGGTTCTTCTCCCCCTCTTCTCTACTCTGGCGAGGCTGCGCCTGGAATTATGTGTCCAGTTCTGGGCCTCCCAGTTGAAGAAGGACAGGGAACTGCTTGAAAGACTCCAGCATAGAGCCACAAAGATGATGGAGGGAGTGGAACACCTCCCTCATGAGGAAAGGCTGGGTCTCTTTAGCTTGGAGGAGTCTGAGGGATGACCTCATTACTGTTTGTAAGTATGTGAAGGGCGAGTGTCAGAAGGATGGAGCCAGTTCCTCCAAGCTAAAGGGAGGAGGTTTGAGATGGAGCACAGGAGGTTCCATGTAAACATAAGGAAAAACTTTTTCACTGTGAGGGTCATAGAACACTGGAACAGGCTGCCCAGAGAGGTTGTGGAGGGTCCTTCACTGAAGACATTCAAAACCCACCCAGATATGTCCTTGTGTGACCTGCTCTGTCAGGGGGGTTGGACTCAATGATCTTTTGAGGTCTAACATTCTGTGACGCTGTGATCTTACTTCAAAAATCATCTACCTGAATCCAGTTTGCTGCTGTCACTTTTTTATAACAACCTTTTAATTCCATTCTCCTTCAAGCTAGGACCAGTTATTTACAATTCAAGCTCTGCTTCATTTAATTGCTTTGTCTAGAAATACTAACCAGAGATTAGAAATTTCTGCCAATGCCATTATTAGAAAAAACTTAAGGAAGGGCCTAGAAATGTGTTTCTTCCTTTTCAGAGGCACATAAAGCTTTCAGAGTGACCTTTTCACACCAAGTTCATATTGACTCAGAGATCCTTCATTCTGCTATATAGTTATTTCTAAATCACCAAAATTACATCAAGGAAACCATAGGAGTTTTCCTTTTATGACCAGAGTAAACTGTGATTTAATGTCCTCTTTGTAATGTTGAGGCACAACAGAATACATGATTAGAGCATAGTAGAGCTAATACTGTACCCATCATGCCTTCTTAACTGAGAACACACAGAATCACAGAATGTCAGGGGCTGTGGGGACCAAAGGGACCTCCAAAGCTCATCCAGTCCAACCCCCCTGCCAGAGCAGGATCCCCTATGCCAGATCACACCGGGACACATCCAGGCAAGTTTTGAATATCTCCAGAGACTCCACAACCCCCCTGGGCAGCCTGTTCCAGTGTTCTGTCACCCTCACAGGGAAAAAATTCCTTCTCGTGTTTAAATGAAACTTCCTATGGCTCAGCTTCCACCCAGTGCCCCTTGTCCTGTCATTGGGCATCACCCAGCAGAGCCTGGCTCCCGCCTCCTGGCACTCAGCTTTACATCTTGCTAACCATTCTGAGGTCACCTCTCAGTCTCCTCCTCTCCCAGCAGCACAGCCCCAGCTCCCTCAGGCTCTCCTGCTAACAGAGCTGTTCCATTCCCTTCAGCATCTTTGTGGCTCTGTGATGGACCTTCTCAAGCAGTTCTATGTCCCGCTTGAACTAGGGGCCCCAGAACTGGACACAGTACTCCAGATGTGGCCTTCCGAGTGCAGAGCAGAGGGGCAGGAGAAGCTCTCTCAACACAGTACACTCACTTAAAATTTGAACTTCACAGGTTTTATAGGTTTAGTTTAAACCCTTGGGGCTGCAGATGCATTGAAGATTGGACACACAATATTGTTAAAAGTGGCTGAACACACAATCATTGATGTTTAACACAGAAAATCAGCTTTTCCTAATTTAACTTACGAATTTTTTTTAAATTATTTGTTCCAAAAACCCCTCACCCACAGTTTAACTAAGATGTGCTGAAAATGAGGGGCACTTGATTTTTGCTTTAAAGGCATGAATCTGACAGAAGCAGAGCTGTTTGACAGTGCTTTAAAAAAAAGCATGCCTAAGCACATGGGAATTGTACTGAAAACAGCAGGGCTACCCATACTGCCCAGAATGAGGATGTGTTCAATACCTTTTCTTGGATTGGAACCAGAACCTGGTACAATCAACCTCTAAGACCTAATTTTGAATGCAGACAGGTACAAGTTTTAGGTGGGTTTGGTAAGAGAGGTTGTTATTAAATTTGTTTGACAGATCCCTTCTTTAAAATGCAGATTTTACACACCAGCTGCCTGCCTGAAGCTGAATCTTTCGGGGGGGGGAATCAAACACAATCATTGTATCATTTCTGAGAAAATACATAATTTGATCTGACATAACCTGATTTTTGAGTTTTCTAATCTCCAAATTTAAACTATACCCTCCTCACCCTTAGCAGCTCCAAAACCAAAATACAGAGGGAGACAACCTAGTCTCCTGTTTGTGCTGTTGGTACCTCACAGGTATGTTTGTGGCACAGGTTGAAAGCATGCACTGTTTAAAGTCTGTGGGTCTGATTACTAAATTAAATTCCAGGAATAAAAATATTTCTTAGATTTATATACACAAATTTGATCTTCAGAATGACAGATACAATTATTTACTGTCCCTTGCTAAGAAAGAGCCATAACCACTTCATAGAATCATAGAGTGGAATCACAGAAGCTTGAAGGGACCTCAAAGCTCATTCAGTTCCAACCCCCTACCATAGGCAGGGACACCTCCTGCTAGAATAGGTTGCTCAAGGCCTCGTCCAACCTGGCCTTGAACACCTCCAGGGAGGGAGCAGCCACAACCTCCCTGGGCAACCTGTGCCAGTGTCTCACCACCCTCACTGCAAACAACTTCCTCCCAACATCCAGTTTCAATCTCTCCTCTTCCAGTTTAAACCCATTGCCCCTTGTCCTGTCCTTGCAAGACCTTGTCAATAGTCCCTCCCCAGCCTTCCTGTAGCCCCTTTCAGATACTGCAAGGCCACTCCACGGTCTATTGGAAGCCTTCTCTTCCCCAGGCTGCAGAGCCCAACTCTCTCAGCCTGTCCTCACAGCAGAGCTGCTGCAGTTCTCTGAGCATCTTGGTGGCCTCCTCTGGACTGGCTCAAACAGTTCCTTTATGTAACACTCACTCATGAAGCCTAAAAATGCCTGGTATTGCCTGATGCAAATAATACAAACCTATGAAATGTGGTTTTTAATTAAAACTCCTTCTGGAATAAAAAGCTATCAGACAGTTAAGTCTGACAACATTGAAGTGGCACTTTGTCTATGGCAGAGATTTCTCACTTATCTGCATGCTTAGGTGCTGTGCTGGACAGACACAAAGCAGCAGTCAACCTTCCAAAATAAATCAGCAGGGGTACTTGGATGGATGTTTAGTTTATCAGGGGGTTCACTCTAATAAGACCCTACACCAGAATAATAAAGAACTACCCCACGTGCCTTTGGCAGAGAATACTTCTGTGGCAATTGTTTCACAAAAGTCAATGTTCTGCTATCTAAACCCCCCTGCAAAATCAAGAAAATAATGAGAAAGGTGAGGTGTGCACAGGTCAGCCTTATGCAGGAGTCTGCCAAACTTGGCTAACTATCAATGAAAGAACTCTCTTTTTTTTTTCCCTGCCAGATCTGCTCACAATGGATTTGGTATAAGCAGGCTTTGTTCAAAAGAATTTGGACTGTAGTGCAAACTTAAGTCCTATGAGGAGAGGCTGAGAGAGCTAGGGGTGTGCAGCCTGCACAAGAGGAGGCTCAGGGCAGACCTCATTGCTCTCTACAGCTACCTGAAGGGAGGTTGTAGCCAGGTGGGGATGGGCTCTTCTCCCAGGCAACCAGCAACAGAATGAGGGGACAGAGTCTCAAGTTGTGCCAGGGGATGTCTAGGCTGGATGTTAGGAGGAAGTTCTTGCCAGAGAGAGTGATTGGCATTGGAATGGGCTGCCCAGGGAGGTGGTGGAGTTGCCATCCCTGGAGGTGTTCAAGCAAAGCCTGGACGGGGCACTTAGTGCCATGGTCTGGTTGATTGGCTAGGGCTGGGTGCTAGGTTGGGCTGGGTGAACTTGGAGGTCTTCTTCCAACGTGGCTGATGCTATGATTCTAAATATGATGCCTTGAAAAGCAGGAGGTGATTTTTGGGTCATGACAATTGTGCTTTTGACTCAAGTTGGAGGCTCCCAGGCTTGCAGGATGTCAGGGTTTGGAAGGGACCTAAGAGATCATCGAGTCCAACCCCTCCTGCCAGAGCAGGAGCATAATTTAGCTCAGGTCCCAGAAGGAGCAAACCACCTGTAAATGGCAGTGTTAGGCTCTGATGGCAACTGCACAGACTCCCTCAATACTCAGGTAAGTGGTGTGGCAGTAAGTACTTCACCTTGCCGTGCATGAGAAGGCGTATGGTAAGCGTCACGTTGAGACCTCCTTCAGGCCCTTTGCCGTCCCTTGTGTTCATCCTGGCCTCCTAGCTTCAGTACTTGAAAGCAGCTTCGTTTTCGTTTTTGGTGGTGGTTTTTTGGCCCCCCCACAATTCACTTAATCAACCTACAAAGAGAGAGGGAAGAAAAAAAAAAGTACCATTGAGTGGTCATTTTCTGGGCTACAATTTAGTACTGAAAAGGCTCCTTTGATTATTATCCTTCCCCAACCAACTTTTTAGCCCTTCATCAAATACAAGATAAACTCCTTTTGGAATCCTTACACATTCTCCTCACTTTCCATATTTAGAAGCTGAAAGCACGAAGCATCAGGGAATGAAATACAGTGGTTTTCTTTTCAACAGCTCTTCCTCTCTCTCTGTGCAATACATGTACACATTTTCACACGTGCCTGCTGGGGTTTGCATTTTTTGTTCTGTTACTATCATTTTCTCCTTTTGCTCTTGCAGAAGAAATCTTTCTGTTTTCTTTCCAGCTAGAGAGAAATTAATTCTGAGCCTAAACACTGATCCCTGCCAGCAACAGCAGATGACACATTATCAAAGACATGAGTAACCAAGAGCCACTTGCTGCTGCTGCTGTAAATCTGGGCACTGCCTTTGTTTTTGTTTACAAAGCCCAGAAGTGATTCGGCCCCTCAAAGGCCAAAGGTGATCTTCAGCCCCAGAAAGAAGGAGATTTTTCTTAATTCCTAATGAGAAAGTGCAGATTTTCAGTCACCTACAAAGGCATAAATATCCTAAAATTCTAATGAAAGCTACAAGGGCTGGCTTTGAAGGGATAAACAAGATGTGCTATGACTTCATTAATGCAGGCATATTTATTATTACAAATAAGGAAGGAACATTACCAAGGGCAAGCACATTCCACAGCAGAAAAAGGTTTCAGACTCCTTATTTGGTTTTGCCCTTTTCAGGACTATTTTATAGAGCATAAGACCCTGAAACGGATGTCACACCTCTCTGAAATCAACTCTTAGCAATTACAACTCTATTGGCATCTTGGTGTTTCCCAAAAATTTGGCTAGGTTTGGCTAACAAGGACTCCTGGGACAACCATACTGCAGCTCAGAGCACACAGCATTGTCTCACTGGGGTTGCAGGCTGTTGTCCTGTGGAAACTGCCCAGAAACAGGGCAAAACTACTAGGAAGACCTACAAAATCATTCACCTAAGAAGGTCAGTGGTAGCATCACACAAACTGTTTTGTCAACTGATTAAGCTTCATCTTAAGAGTCACTAAGCATTGATATACTCAGAACTAACCAGGTTGGAAAAGACATTTGAGATCATTGAGTCCAACCTATCATATATACTAGGTGAAAGTGAAGTCACAGAATCATAGAACCATAGAATGGTAAGGTGGGAAGAGACCTCAAAGATCATCCAGTTCCAACCCCCTGCCATAGGCAGGGACACCTCCCACTAGCACAGGTCACTCAAGGCCTCATCCAACCTGGCCTTGAACACTTCCAGGGAGGGAGCAGCCACAACCTCCCTGTGCAACCTGTGCCAGTGTCTCACCACCCTCACTGCAAACAACTTCCTCCTAACATTGAGTTTCAACTTCTACCACTCAGGCCACAGCTAGCGAAATAAACCCCACTTACTCCACATTTCTAGGTTAATCACTTACATTACATATCAGCCATCCAGATGGAGAAAAGTGGAAGAGAATTAAGGTGCCTGGGTGAGAAGGTAGACAAGAGAAGCAGCCTGGCCACGTGTGCCAAACGGTGAGAGGAAAGTATGCCATGACAGCCAGTAGGAAATGACAGGGAGAGGTATCAGGCTGATTTCTGCTTCTCTAAGGTTAGACCAAGTCTCACAGAAAAATCTGCCAGAGGGTGACCAGGATGGGCACTTCTGACAAGCACAAAGGGAAGAGCAGAGGAGGCTCTGATTGTTCCCTAAGGAAGGGAATGGTCCCATGGTGCTTTCCTCTCCCTTGCTGCTTGCCGAGGGAAATTCTCTGGCTCCTACAGCCCAAGTATTTTCTACTCAGCTCTGTCAAAGAAAAAAAAAAAACAACCCAAACCAAATGCCAAATAGGAGGAGCACTTTGGCACATAAACAGTAGAACATATCTCAGCATTTCAGGCTTCTTGGAAGCAATATTGGTCACCTGAGATCTCCAGCAATTCACAGCAGCTTAGGACGTGTTTCAAGCTGTGCTTCAAGTAGAAGCAAGGGACTTCAGACTTTCTGTGGACCCAAATACAGTGAAGAAGGTACAACTATGTTTCTAATGAAACCTATTCCCACTTGGGAAAAATGGCCTCAGACTAGATCCAGGTTTACAGTTGCCATGGCCTTTTACTGCTGTGAAGCAACAGCAATATGCTCACTTGGGAGAAAAATTGGAGGAAAGCCTTTTCCCAACGAGCTCAAACTCTGGCACCTGGTACTGAGAAGCAGAATTGCTGGGGGGAGGGCTGAGAGGGTATGTGCCTGCAGGAAGGCAGGCAGCTGTGTGAGATACAAAGGGAACACAAACCTCACACAATAAAGAATAATATGTAAAACCTATACCAGGAAGAGAGAAGAAATTTACTACGCCAGGTCATTTGCAACTACCTCACTTGTCCTGACAGTCCCAAGTACTCTGGCAAAACATTTACAGCTCTATGAAGTAAACCTACAGGATTGTTAATTACCTGAGTATTTCAAAGACACATTAAAATAAAATGCATTGCTGTACCTTTACTATTTGCAACTAATTAAAGCACGTTTTACTGCAAGCATGATCACAAACGTGGATCTCTGTGTGCAAGGAGGTGACAGATGATGGCACAAGGAAGAGAATGGTTTCCTCCTACCATCCAGCAATACATTCATGTATTTATAAACCTACTGCTGTAATATATGAGCACATCATGAATATTTCATCAGTAAAACAATTTCCCTCTCCTTTTCAAAATCAGCATTATTGTTATTACTAAGTTCCTGGCTTGTGCATGCCTCTATTAGTAAACAGAAGGCTAAATTGTTGTGGTAGGCCTCAGCAGGCCAAAATAGGCTTATACATGTCCTGGTTTGCCCAGAGATGTTTTTCTGCTCTCCCTCCTTCTGTTTTGGGGAGAGGCAACCAGCGGAAAGAGGACAAAGAACCTGGAGCCACTGAGTCTGAGGACTGTGGCTTGCCCAGACTTGTTTGCATCCTGTGGTAAACAAGGTACACAGCTTGCCTTGTGCAAGGCTGTGCTCTGCCCAAATTTGGGTAAAGCAAGCCTATGGCTTCACTTAATATGGTCGAGCTTGGCAAATTGCCATCCTGATTGGCTATTCTGTGTCCAAATGCACATTAGTCTTGGGCTGGATGGATAAAAAGGGATGAGCAGGTAGCACAAGGAGCTCCCTGCCCTTGTATTCATGGTGCTGCTGCTGCCTCATTGCATTCTGAGCTGTGTGGAACTCCATGACCAGGAACAGGCTCTAAATGCCAGCAGGTGCTTGGCCTGCACAGGCAGCCTGACATTTGCCAAGCCTGCACATTGCATCCTGCCTGCCCCTCTGCAAGGCTGCTGCTGAATCAGGAGTCAAGAGGAACCAGGTCAGAGACTGTGCCAGACTCCAGCTGCCTGAGAAAAGAGCCTGGGAAACTCCAAAGCCTCTAATGGCTTTGAGACCACTGACAGCAACCCCTCCATGTGCTTTGGGTACTGTCTGATACTATTTTGTGAGTCAATACTTAAAGCCTCTTGTAATCACTAATTGCCTTCTGCCATAAGTAGAAAGGAGCTTTCTGTGTCCATCCAGTGGCTAAGCAGGATAATGAACTGCCAGTTGTGTACTGACTGCAGGAACCTTCTCTTCCAGTATGATGTTTGCCTTTGCTGGGTACCTCTTACAGTGTTCCAGTTTTGCCTGTTCCCTGTGTGTATAAGTATCCAAACCCTGCATTTTGAACCTTGTAACCAAGTTTTCTGGTGAGATTTAATGTTAAGAAACAATTTTCATAGTTATTAACAATCTTCTCCTGGATATTAAGATTAATATCCATTATTAATTTTGCAACATTCGTAACATAAATACATATGACTTTTCTTTCTCAAGCTCTGTTGTCCCATGACTACTCTGAGAGCAGGGAATGCTGAGTCTCAGGCTATGAAAAAATCTGTGTGTCACACTTTTCCTGATGCCAGAGGAAATACAGGGTACTCTACAGAAGAGTAGAGAGTACCATGTAGGCAGATACAGTCAGCGGCGTGGCTGACTGTCAGCAGTGAGGATTTATACATTTTACCCTGCCTTCAGCAGAGAGCAGGCAATGACAGGAGGACAACTGAACAACATCCTTTTTCTGACCTTGGGGCTCTGGAGCAGAATGCACATAACTCGAACCAGAATGCCAAGATCCAGATCCAGGTAACAAGAAAAAAAAACAAACCAAAACAAAACCAAAACAAATTAACCAACCAAGCAAACAACAATAAAACCCCCAAACCAAAAACACCCCAAACCAATCACAAAAAAACCCCCACAAACCCCAGAAGCCCAAAGAACAAAGCAAAGTAGATAGTATCTGATAGTTCCCAACAAATGGCATATATGTGAATCCCATGGGGCTGAAAGTGAACTACTGAGGACATTTCCACCGCTACTTGTGATGCAAAAAGTGAATATTCCTCTTTAAGTAGAAAAAAAGGCATCCAAATGCATTATTTATTTGTTTCTAAAGCACATCTAGTCATGCAAATGTCTGTTACATATGTAAGTTCATCTTTCTAGACATTTTCAGTATTGGTTACCCCAAGCTGGCATAAAATGCTATGTTCTATATGCTCACTATTCATTACACAAGGACCATCAACTTCCTAATATGGCTTTTCAATAATTGTCGGTGGACTAAGCAATTAAAATGACAAGCAGCTAAGCCACATGCTCATCAGACTGCTACAAAGAGCAACACAGTTCCTCAGTGATTCCACTGAATTAATAAAAGCTACAAGATTAATTATATAGCCAAAGGGCAATACCACTCCTGCACAGATATAGCCTCTGCCATGCATACACATGGAGGTTAGGAATCCACGTAGCTGAGGGCATAGTTTGAAATGGCTGCCTGAAGGCTGAGGCATGGAAGAGACAAGCTCATGACCTTCTTTCTTCCTGCCCTTTAAGCCTACTAATCCATACTCAAGAAAATAAGCAGAACATTGCAGAGAATCTGGTTGTACAGTGCTGAAAAAAAAATAAAATTAAATGTTTTAAATCTCTAAGGTGACCACTTTAGGCATGCAGGACAAGAAGGCCTTTGATTCCACAGCAGGCATGAATGCCAAAGATGAATAAAATGAACAGAGTACCAAGACAGATATGGAGCAATTTGATCTTTTGAGTTTGAAGCCACAATAAATTATTTGACATCTGTGAATCTTCCAAGAAAGTTACTCATTTGGAAGATCCAGAGGAATGAGAGAGAGGAGGGAGTGAAAAGAGCATGCATGGGGTGAAATGGGGTTGCAGTCAAAGAAGTGTGCTGGAAAGAACAGAGATGCACAGAAGAGAGAAGTGAGAAGGAGAGAGCGAGCAAGCCTCAGATGGCTGATACAGGGAATAATGCAAGAAGAATCAATATGTAAGTAAGAACCATCTGAAAATGTTCAAGGAGGAAGCCTGCTCTGACATGTGAAGTCTCAGGTTTTAAATCTGAGCCTATCAGGAAAGATGAAGCAGGTCAGAGAACCCAGCACAGCATTCCTTGTGCTTGAGCATGAAAAGGGACTCTTGAACCCAATTTTGATGCTTCATCACCGTCAACAGAAAGATGCAAACATGAAGAAAGCAAACAAGAATCCACAGGTGAAATAAAAAGGAAAAAAAAATTTCTGGTTGTTCCACTGGTAGAAAAATAAAATCAAACAAAAAATTATAACAAAGGAAAAAAAAAAAAACAAACCCAAAAACTTATAACAAAGAAAAAAGGAAGAGGGAACTTACAGTCACATTCAGCAGGAGCCAGACACTTAAACTCAGTCATATAGTTCCCATGTATCCATTGATTTTAAAAAGAAAAATTCAGTATGAGAAACATAAGAACATACAGAATCTCACAGCAAATCTGTTATTTTCATCATGTATGGAAACATCCCAAAGGAGAGGTAGCTAAGCAGATTATTGAGCCACAGAGAGGGGGACAGGAAAGACAGGGAATGAACAAGGAGACTAAGATGTAAGCAGAGTAACCTGAAGTCAAAGAGAATTATGGAGAGCTATGAAGAACTGGAAGCTGGACAGTAACATGATGATGTCATGAATAAATAGTTCAGAGTTTTGTTTGTTTAGCAAGGGACCTTAAAAAAAAAGAAAAAAAAAACCAAACGAAGTGATAGTGCCAAAAAAGAGAAAAAATACAGAAGAGTGAACAAGAAAGAATGGAGAAAACTGAAACACAGGAAGCCAAGGCTGTAGCTAAGCCCTCTTGATCAGAACCCTCCTGGTGGAGGGAGACCTGGGAATTAGAAACAGCACACTGACAGGGACCATGATGAGAAGAAACGATCTGTGTTCTCAGCAGAGCAGAGTCCTTCAGAGACATATTTATGCTACTTACATGATTTTAGTCTTTCATTTGAACTGGGGAGAATATGAGAAAGGAGAAGGAGACTAAGAGTAACATAAGAAAATTGCTACAACAATTGATGACAT
>VWYK01118543.1:0-12425 GCA_013399775.1 Semnornis frantzii | reverse complement strand
TTCCTTAAATATTGATAGTGATGCTATCTCACAGTTAAAAGTGTCACCTTAGAACCTGCATAAAGATATTATTTTATGCTCCTATTCTTTTTTGTGAAATGGTTACCACAAGAGTAATAACTGTAAATGTTATTTGCAAATGTTAAAGCTATTGCTGTTTTTTTTATATTATATCTCACATCTCCATATGCACAACTAAAAATGTGTAGGAGGACACAGATACTCAGGATTCTGGGTTTATAACAAGATGCAAAGGAAAAGTAGCATAACAATAAAAATGCAAGAATTTTATTTCCGTTCTGATAAGCTGGAACATAGGAAGAAAAATCACAGCTTCAGCTTCCTCATACGTGTCAGCATCCAGACACAAAGTAGAGTTTGTAGCATAGATTCACATTTTTATTGCTACATTATTTATCCAGTGGTGCCTTTAGGCATTGCATTTCTCTCTCTGTGACAAAGTTATCCATTTACAAGGGTTTATACTACCATCTAGTGTAATCTTCTTTCAAGAAAATATTTTCTTACACATTAAAAAAAACCCAACAGTTACTGATATTACTGAATGTACTCTACTCAAAATAAGTTTGTCCATGTATTTGAAATAATAATCTTTCCTTACAGTCAAATATTAGTTAAGATTATGGTTTTAATTGGTCATCATTACTAACATGTTTTGCTAATTAGAGCAGCGAATGCAGCTTCTGTTGGAATGGCTGCCCTCCACAAGCCTTCATTCAATTAGTGAAGTTGCCTGCCTTTCCTGAGATAACAGAGGCTTAATTTATGCCTCTTCTTTCTTTTAGTATTGCCAAGGGTTTAGGGATGAGCTGGCCACTAAACAAATGACAAACACTCTCTATCAGCTCCCCTCCTTTCCTAGAGGGAGAGAGAATGGGAATAAGACAGAGTGACCTACGAATTGGAAAAGAAAACTCAAACTCCTTTAACAGAAATAATAACAATAAAATGAATTGTTATTAGTGTCAGGAGGATGGAACCAGACTCTTCTCAGTGGTGTCCAGTGAGAGGACAAGGGACAATAGATGCAAATTGGAACACAGGAGGTTCCATGTAAACATACAGGAAAAAAAAAATCTTCACTTCGAGGGTGGCAGAGCACTGGAACACGATGCCCACAGACGTTACAGAGTCTGTGTCTCTGTAGACATTCAAAACCCATATGGACACATTCCTAGGTGATTTACTTTAACAGGAAGGTTGCACTAGGTGATCTTCAGACATCCCTCTAACCCCTATCATTCTGCAATTCTGTGAAAGATACACAAATGTCTACAAAGCCAATACCAAAACAAATCCCCCTGATAGCATTTGGTCACAGTCACTACTGGCGGTGTGGCAGACTGGACTCAGGAGCAGACAGGAATTGTTTTCAGAAGCTGAATTCTTCAATTAGATTCAGGAATTTGTGGCTCAAGATTGAAGGTAGAGCAGAGAGTCCTCCTTGGATGCCAGCAACTGAAAAGAGAGAAAAAGATACTGACCCTCATGATCCCTCAACTTTATAGGGATTAGGATGGATATGCAAGGGAATAGCTCCTTGGTCAGCTTAGGGTTGCCAGAACTGCATGTTCCTCCCTGCCAGTGCAGCCTTTTACTATGCACCCCATATAGTATACAAGATTTAGCAGTGACCTTGGTCTGCATACCAGTGACCTTGGTCTGTTATTAGCACTAGAAACAGACACCATTTGTGAAAACATGATGTTAATTGCAGAAAATGCGGTTCCTTAGAGGAGACTGAGCTGAAAAGTAAAAACGCTGAACATAATTAGTTCTCTTCTAACCCAAACAGGGACAAGTATTTTATATTAAAGAGTAGAAGATTAATGTCTACAAGGAAAAGGATGCAGAAATTAAAAAGAAAGATGCAGCAATGGCCTATGTTTTAGATGCAGAGAGTTTCAAGTATACTTTGCTGGTTTAGTTTTCAGAAAGGAAAATAAATGAGTTTAGTTCAGCCAAGATACTTAAGGACATTCCGAAGGGATTATTTAGAGTTTACCCATGAGTTGAGGTAATATGCTTGAGATGTGACTGAGTGTAGAGGCAGGAAAGATTATGTAATGAGTATACAACATATACAGTGAGAGTTCGAGGAACCAGGATTGTATTTTCCTAATTGAGGCACATTCATTTTGGACCACTCCAGTTACAGGAGAAATTCAGGATAAATCTAGAGAATGTCTCCTGAAGTAAATTGCAAATAGAGGAATGGTTGAGTTTACTTGCTGGCTAATTCATTACCAATAACTCTTCTAAATCTAATAAATGTAACAGGAAATGTAACATGGGGCCAGATCCAAGGTCTAGTTAAGCTTTTATTTAGCTTGAAAAGAATTATCTCACATACCAAATAGGTTACTTTTGATATGTGATACCTGGAATTTGGAATTGAAGGAAAAGGAGGTGGGAAAAAAAAAAAAAAAGAAGGATAAAAGGAAAAAAGAAAACAAGAAAACCCAAACCAGTAACCACAAAAACCCAACAAATCACAATCCAGAAAAACCCTCTTCAAAGTAGGGGAATACTCTTCTCAATCCTAAATTTCAAGTCTCTACTCCTTGATATCTTTGTAGGACTATTATGTCATCAAATTTACCATATCTTTGTCATTTCAGAATTTGATAATGGTACAATTTTTCTAGAACAAACTTCCATTTACCTGGCTGGGAAGGGTGCTAGATCATTCTCAGCAATACCTGCTTTCCCAATGCTAATATTGTTTTTTCTTATAGATTTTGACAAAGCTGAGTTTGCTGCTTCTTGTGTTTTTATTTGTTGCTGTTGCTGTTGTGCTCTGTAGAAATATGAAGGAAAATATAAAACCTGTGCTTGGCAATAAGATTGCCCATCAACCTCCTGCTTAATTCCAAGGTATGTTCTGAGATTTGACTCAAACGAATTTATTCAAATTCTTATTTTTCTCTGTTGTTCTTATTTTTTCAACTGCTTGCAGTTGTTGTGTTTCCAGATTTTCCTATCTTTTCTCTAAATTTAGCAGCTGACTTGGGAGCTGATGAAATGTGGTAGCTTCTGAAAGGGAATGGGAAGATTGCAGTACAATTGTGAGACAATATAAGGTAACATAATTTGCGAGCTGTTGTGGTAGGCCTAAATAGGCCAAAATAGGCTTATCCGTGTCCCGGCTTGCCCAGACATGTTTTTCTGCTCTCTCTCCTTTTGTTCTGGGGACAAGCAACCATGGGAAAGAGGACAAAGAACCTGGAGCCACTGAGTCTGAGGACTGTGGCCTGCCCAGACTTGTTTTGAACCCTGCAGTAAACAAGGCACACAACTTGTTTTGTGCAAGGCTTTGCANTACTGTCTGACAATATTTTGTGAGTAAATACTTCAAGCCTCTTGTAATCACTAATTGTCTTCTGCCATAAGCAGAAAGGAGCTCCTTGAGTCCATCTAGTGAGCAGGCAGAGTATTGACCTCAAGCGGTACACTGACTGCAAGAACCTTCTCTGCCAGTAAAAATGTTTGCATTTGCCTGGTACCTCTTACAGTGTTCCAGTTGTGCCTGTTCCCTGTGTGTATGAATTTCCAAACCCTGAGTTCCGATCCTTGTAACTGAGTTTTCTGGCGAGATTTAATGTTAAGAAACAATTTTCACAGTTATGAACAATCTGTGCCTGGATATCCAAATTAATATCCATTTTTAATTTTGCATCTTTCGTAATACTAGCATAAAACCAGCAAACCCACATTTTTTCACAACTTTTGTTTCATTTCATTCATTGCACACCAGGGCAAGTTGACAGTATGGAGAGAGTGGCACCTGAAAACTGAACTAAAGGTTTATTGAAAAACTTTTTTAACCTCCTGTGGTTTTGGTATAAGGCACAGATTGTGTTTCCTCTACGAAATTCTATTTACTGTCATTACAGAAATGCTTGAGGATTGGTATCTCTAAGTACCAATCCAAGAGCACAGTAACTTTACAATAGCTAGGAGTATAAATATATCTTGATTACACTGCATGTTGTGGAAGATAATATTAATGATAATCTGATATAATTTATTTCAAATCCTTGTAACTAAAATTAAATTTTGAAATTCCTCCGTTTGGTGATTTTCAACAGAACATGTCCCTGTTAAGTAATTTATTTCCTTTTGAAAGGTGTTTAAAGAGTAATTTAGTGTCAGAAAGGTGTTCTATCTTTAAAAAGGACTAATTCTGACCTTTTAACTATTAGAGATTATCTTTCTTTTAGAAGAAGTAATTAATGCAAAGGATTTTCTTCATGGTAAAACTTTAATTAGAAATGTTCTGAAATAAATTAAAATCACTCTGCAAAACACTTGGTGTACTATTGACTCTGATTTCCATGCTCACAGTATAGTTTTACTACTTTTTTCCTTACACCTTTATTTCACTTGTTTTGCATCTCTTTGCATCTTAATAACAATTTTTATGCTTCAAAATATATTTATTTGTTTATAGATTTGTTCACTTTATTTATTTTAATGTCAGCATGCAAACTCTTTGGAATTAGATGATCCTTGAGGTCCCTTCCAACCTTACCATTCTATGATTCTATGATTCTATGGTTCATTATTTTAGTGTCAGTATGCAAACTCTTGTTTATTTACTTGTTTATTCACTTTATTTATTTTAGTGACAGTATGTAAACTCTTTACATGTTTATTTACTTGTTTATTTACTTGTAAATACCAGAGTGCACACCACAAGCCAGACCTGTTTGAAGTAGTTCTTAACTTGCCTGGAAATGGTTGCTATTAAAAAAATTCAAACAAAGGCATCTGACCTCTATGGGAGCTGATAGCATTTTGTCTCAGTTCAGCACCACAGCTGAGAGCCTAAACTTTTAATTAGTCCAACTGAATTCTGGTTGATTTTCTGTAACATGGTTTTCTTTGCATTATCATATGTGTTTTGTTTTGAGGGCCTTATACCTATCTGTTTAAACAAAGGATGGTATTTTCTTCTGACATGAGGTGATATGTATCAGCCCAGACTTTTGGAAAGTAATCATTGTTATCACTGCTTTCACACTGGAAGAGACTATTTGTTAAAAAAAAACAAAATCAAACCAAACACCTACGCTTACGTAGTATCTTTATTTATAAATTTGTAATTTCAAGTAAATTCCATAGTTATTATAAATACTTAGGAATAGAGAGTGACAAATTTGGAACATAGCCTCTCTTTTGTAATTGATAATGACAAAAGTTTAATTGATATATGTTCCTATTTCCAGAAAAATGAATATTAGAAATCTAAGTAATTAAGAAATTAGCAAAAGCAACAGATGTATGGTTTAAAGATCTGTTTCAGCTGTTACAGAATTCTCCAGTCCGTAATACTAGAACAATAGGGCACATTAAAATTGAAAGAAGTAAAATTCAAAGCCTTGTAAAAGAAATATTTTTTCACTCAATAGGAGAAAATGCTTTGTTACTATGTTGCTATGAAACTACAGAAATCAGGAATGTTATTAGATTGGACCTGTTTGTACAGATATTAATGATATTTAGTTATGAGACTTAACCTTGCTAATTATTATACTATTGGATTGTTATAGCTAGACATAATCATAACTTACAGCTATCCTTTGTGATGTTCTGCTGAAGGGTCTGGTCTTGGTTCCATGATAAATACATAAGAGACCTCTGGTAAGTCTTAGGTCCATGTGAAGTTTAGAAAAGTGTTTGTATCTGAAAAAAAATTAAGCAAAAAAAGTTTTGATGATTTGGAACGGATAGTAGAGAAGGTCTGCACATCTATTTATGCATAGAGTTGGACAGGAAGTCACAGGAAAAAAAAAAAAGAGTCATTAAAAAAATAAATCAATTGTCGAACCCAAACTGTTCTTGTGAACTTCTCTTAACTCCCAAGGCTAGATTCAGAACTAGGTTGTTTTGTCACTTGGTGAATTTTAGCTGCCTTGTTCTGACATTGTTAGGAGGAGGGGTTAATGAGAAATGCAAATTTGCTCTATTATTCTACCACTGTTTTTGTCCTGATTAAATATCGGAGATAAGCTTTTGCTAAACTCTTCTGTTCAGTAAGTTTTCATCCTCCTCTGTCTTTTGTTTTAGTAACTGCATGCAGTTGTACATCTTACTCCTGTATCTCTCCAATGAAAATCATAGAATCATAGAATCATAGAATCATAGAATCATAGAATCATAGAATGGCAAGGTTGGAAGGGACCTCAAGCATCATCTAGTTCCAAACCCCTGCCATAGGCAGGGACACCTCCCACTAGTACAGCTCACTCAAGCCCTCATCCAACCTGGCCTTGAACACCTCCAGCAAGATTGTGGAGCACAGAATCACCTAATGAGATCTTTGATCACATTGGGGGCTTCTGTGCTCCACAACCTCCCTGGGCAACCTGTGCCAGTGTCTCACCACCCTCACTGCAAACAACTTCCTCCTAACGTCCACTTTCAATCTCCCCTCTGACACTTCAAACCCATTGCCCCTTGTCCTGGCATTGCAAGGCCTTGTCAATAGTCCCTCCCCAGCCTTCCTGTAGCCCCCTTCAGATACTGGAAGGCTCCTCTAAGGTCTCAAATCGAAATGTCAAATTTAAAAGTTTAATGCTAGCTTTCAGAACAGAGTAGCTATAACTTGATACCAGCATGGTTAAGAGCAGCATGGTTTTCAGAAGAAAAATAAAATAAAGCTGACTAATCACATCACCTTTTCTGCCCTGATACAGGATAGCTACATAAAGCATAGCTGCTCTCCAGTGAGTGCTTACTAAAAACTTTGTGCAGTGCCCAAAACACATATTAATTTGACCAACATGCTAGGAAAAGGCAGTCAATGGCATAATGGATATTAATAAACCCCTCATGTTACACACTCTTAGGTTTCCCATGGCACAAATAAGAAAATGCCAAGACAGGTCTCTCTGTCCTCAATTTACACTCCTGTGCCTGGTTTCACCTTCTCATCCCCACGCCTGCCTTTCTCCACTGTGTGATTTAAGATCAGAGTGTCAGCCTTAATTCTGAATTTCCTGACTTTTATGGTTTAAGTCAGTCTCTTAATGTTATCTAAACATACTTTTTTAGCATTTAATAAAAAAAAAAAAAGCTTTGATTCTGAAATAGAAAGACTTTGATCTGTTGGGGCTAGAAGGGAGCTGCTGAGGGAATGGAGTGTGATTTCAATTATTTCCTACCTCTTCCCTACTGTGCTGCTTGTGATAGAATTTTCTTTTTGTTTATTCCTTTGTTTTGTTTTGTTTTGCTTGGGGTTTTGTTTGTTTGCTTGCTTTTCTAAACAGTTACCAAATACTTACTGCAAGGACTACAAAGAGTTATGTTACACAGAGTATACGACTAACTGCCAGACTGTCTTCAGTGATTTTTAAAGGGTCGTTTCTTTGATTTTTGGTTTTGCTTTGGTTTTACTTTGTGTGTGTGTATGTAGTTTGGGGTTTTTGTTGTTGTTGGTTGGGTTTTTTATTTGGGTTTTTTTGTTTGGTTGGTTTTATGTTTGGTTTCTTTGGTTTGGTTTAGTTTGGTTTGGTTTCTTTGGTTTGGTTTGCTTTGGTTTGGTTTGGTTGCTTCGGTTTGGTTGCTTTGGTTTGGTTTGGTTGGTTTGGTTTGGTTTGTTTCATTTGGTATGCTTTGTTTTGTTTGTTTGTGATTTGTTTCTTTTGGTTTGGGCACTTTTAAAATTTGGTTTGGTTTGATTTGATTTGGGTACTTTGTTTTGCTCTGGTTTCGTTTTGGTTTTGTTTTCATTCTTTATATGTAAGTATGAAGATTTTATCTTCATGATTAGTGTGAAAGTACCACATTTAAACATCTCTTGCCCTCACTTCCTCGATGGAGAGTTCTCCACTTCAATTTACTTAAGTTGTTCTTTAAACATACTCTCAAGGATGATCTATATGTCAACATGGATATATATATTAGCGGGCACCAAATCTGCTATGACCATACTGTCCATGATGCAAAGCTCACATATGGAAATTACAGAGCAATGTCTGGAAGGTTGACAAGTAGTACTTGTTTGGAAGAAATTCTTAGTGTGGGGATTTTGTTTTTTCTTGGTTTTTTTCTTTTCATTGTGCAAACCTGGGGGTCTGGATTGATGAAAAACTCCACATGAGACTGCAGTGTGAGTGCAGCCCAGACAGGAACCGAGTGCTGGGCTGCAGCAAGAGCAGTGTGAGCAGTGGGCTCTCCTCAGACCCCACCTGGAGTCCTGTGTGCAGTCCTGGAGCCCCCAGCACAGGAAGGACCTGGAACTGTTGGAGTGGGCCCAGAGGAGAGCCACAAAGATGCTGAGAGGGCTGCAGCAGCTCTGCTCTGAGGACAGGCTGAGAGAGTTGGGGCTCTGCAGCCTGGGGAAGTGAAGGTTTTCAGGAGACCTTAGAGTAGCCTTCCAGGATCTGAAAGGGGTTGCAGGAAGGCTGATGAGGGACTATTGACAAGGTCTTGCAATACCAGGACAAGGGGCAATGGGTTCGAAGTGGCAGAGGGGAGATTGAAAGTGGATGTTAGGAGGAAGTTGTTTGCAGTGAGGGTGGTGAGGCACTGGCACAGGTTATACAGGGAGATTGTGGAGCACAGAAACACCCAATGTGATCTTTCATCACGTTGGGTGCTTCTATGCTCCACAACCTCCCAGGAGGTGTTCAAGGTCAGGTTGGATGAGGCTTTGAGTGTGACCTGTACTAGTGGGAGGTGTCCCTGCCTATGGCAGGGGTTGGAACTGGATGATCCTTGAGGTCCCTTCCAATCTAAGCTATTCTATGATTCTATGATTCTATGATAAAAGGAGACAGAATTCTGCTTGAGTTAGAAAGTTTCTGCTGGGATTACAGATTACTCATGTAAAGTGTTTTGTGATGCCCTTTTATCTATGAATCCAAAAGGCCTGAAGGTTTTACTCTTAAAACCTTGGAAATACACAACAAAATGATTCAAATGACAAAGAATGAGACAGAGTGGGGTTCCATATAGAAAAGCTTCTAAACCCACAAAATGCATTCTAAATAAGGAAATATCCAAATGCTGTATTTTCAGCTTCCTTTTGCTGAAAAGAACTTTCTGAACTCCATGGTAACATTGAAAAGGATAATTACCAGCCTTACTGATTGAGTGACATGGGAACGATTGAAAAAAAAAATCATTTATTTGCTTGTCAAAACGTCCATCACTACTGGTTGGTATAGGAACATGCTGCTTTTCTTTAGGAAATGCAAAAGCGCTGTGCTAAAACACAGAATCACAGAATGGTAAGGATGGAAGGGACCTCAAAGATCATCTTGTTCCAACCCCTTGCCATAGGCAGGGACACATCCCACTAGTACAGCTCACTCAATGCCTCATCCAACCTGGCCTAGACCCCCTCCAGGGAGGTTGTGGAGCACAGAAGCACCCAACGTCATTAAAGATCACATTGGGTGTTTCTGTGTTCCACAACCTCCCTGGGCAACCGGTGCCAGTGTCTCACCACCCTCACAGCAAACAACTTCCTCCTAACATCCACTTTCAATCTCCCCTCTGCCCCTTCAAACCCATTGCCCCTTGTCCTGTCATTGCAAGGCCTTGTCAATAGTCCCTCCTCAGCCTTCCTGCAGGCCCCCTTCCGATGTTGGAAGGCTACTCTAAGGTCTCCCGGAAGCCTTCTGTTCTCCAGGCTGCAGAGCTCCAACTCTCTCAGCCCGTCCTCACAGCAGAGCTGCTGCAGCCCTCTGAGCATCTTTGTGGCCCTCCTCTGGACCTGCTCCAACAGTTCCATGTTCTTCCTGTGCTGTGGGCTCCAGAACTGCACATCGTAACATCTGTTCAGTAAACACTGGGAGAACATGGACTTTGAGAGAATTTACTCTGAATTTACAACAATGATAACACAGACCCCAGACTACTCCAGATCTCTCCTTGTCTGTTGCCACAGATGAAATAAGGGCACCACAATGTACTGGATAAAGGGTGACAGACATTCATAACCATCAGAAAGCAGTTTGTGACTACCAGACAGAAAATGAGCAGAAATGCTGAAACTAGGAGAAAAGGAAATAGGAAAGGTTAGGCCGAAATGCGACAAAACCACCTGGGTAATACCACCAAAAGAATTAGAATCTTTTCCCATATACGGTCAGCAATGGTGCAAAGCTCATACCAGAAAGAACTTTTACTAAGTACCAAGAGAAAGCAAAAGTAAACACCATGTTTAGTTTCCAGACAAGAATTAAATATCTAATGGTAATGTGCTGAGTTAGAGGGGCTCAACCAATAACTGCCTTTGATAAAAGCAGACTTTTACACTTATCTTCAGGGCTGACACTGATGTCAGAAACAAACAGAAAAGGGTCTTTTCTTCTTTGAAAAGTAAGGTTTGTTGCAAACATTTTGTAAGTGAGTCCTGAAGCAATAACTGAATTGATTAGAAGAAGAACAGTTATCACTCAGTTGACTTAACACGCGCTCACAAAATGAGCTGTTAGAGCTATAGGTGTTTGATCAAATGATGGGTCCGGATAAAATACAATGACAGGGAAACAGAGACAAATAGTCAGTGACTGCTGAAAACATTTTTTTAAAGTGCTTGGTGTTCAAATTCACTTACAGAAATCTAGAAGCCTCTTCCTGTGAAGAAGATGCTAAGCACTGCTGTAAATCTAGCCCTTGGGGATCAGCATAAGGATACTTGTTTCTGACTTTAGTCAGCAATATTTGTTTTGAACATAAGGAACAAACCACTTGAATTAACACACAGAGCCACAGCATTGAAAGTTTCAGAGTGAGATAACATCAAAGATCTAAACCAGGAGTTCCAGGCAATTAAAGAAGTGGTTTGCCATTCTCAAAGACAAGAGCAAAAAGGAGTCAAAGATGTCACATTCATCCCCCTAAGCAGTCACTAAATGTTGTGGGATGACTTTTGAACTGGAATCAGTTGTAGTCTGTTATGCACCACAGTCATATTTTCAGTGTGCTAAATTGCAGTGGGACGAAAATGCAGGAGTCAATGTGCCACGTACAGGGAAGACAAAAGCTGTGGTTAGATTTTCTACAATGTACACACTTACGCCTATTTACAGTCTTTAATTTACTACCAAGTACTGGCAGCCCACTTTGTACTGTGTAAGAGTTCCCTCTACTGGCTGACCTGCTGGAGCTGATTTTCATCTTACCAGGCAGCTTGCTCTCTCTGTTTCAAAAGATTTCAGGATCAGAGTCATAATTTTTCTTGCAGTTTCTCTGAAACTCTCCAACAGTTACAGTGAATTCCTCCTTCGTAAAAACAAGCTTATACATCCCACTCTCATAGAGCCCAAAAAAACCTTAGAGCCAGTACCGTGGTAACAGAGAGTTCCTAGCCAAAGCTAATTGACTGAAATAAAATTCAATGAGTAATTGAATATACAGGTAATTGAAATAACAGGAACAATTTAAGCAGCAGAGTTCAGTGTCTTAACTTAATTTTCCAGATCTTTTAAAAGGGTCAAATTACAAGACTTACATCACATAATACGTTACAGAGAAAGGGCTGTCTTCAGGCTGTTCCAAAAGATATCCTATTTTTCATCTTACCATCTTACAGCCATGCAAGGTGAAGATAATGGTTTATAAAGACTGATTTTTCTCTATTCATCTTTTATCAAGGCCCACTGATGAAATCCCAGGGTTCCCTTATGCAGTAAAATTATCTGATCTTTATTCACACGTGGCACAATACTCTTACAGATGACTTACAGTTCTTGAATCTTTCTCAAGAAATGTGTTCCTGTGCTTCACTCACACCTTGAGAAACACGAGCAAATCCATCATGTTTGTGCTATTTTAACCGGAGAGTTGAGAAATCTTTCATAACTCTTCAACAAAAGTTCTATTGACTCATAAGTTCTTCAAAATCTGGACTCTATCAGTGAAAAGCTAAAGCAAGAAATGGAAGAAAACCAGTTTGAATATCAGAGAGAAAAGCAAAAGTGCAGTCTTTCATGCCTCTTTCACTAGTCAGTTGGAGACAGAATTTCTTAAAAGAAAGGATTATCTTTTTAGAGCTGTTATGATCAATAGCATACTCTAACATTCCCATCATGAAATCAAGTCAAGATATGGACACAGGAACACTACAGGACATTGGTGCATGAAAATGTACACCATTTGGAGTGGATCAGGTATATTATTTCTTTTTAGGTGAAAAAAAGCCTAACAGATGTTATCATGTTATGTTGTTTCCCCTATGTTTTATTATAGAATTATTGAATAGTTTGGATTGGGAGTGACCTTAAGGATCTTCTAGCTCCATCTCCCTGCCATGGCCAGGGACAACTTCCACTAGACCAGGTTGCTCAAGATCCCATCCACCTTGGCCTTGAACACTTCCAGTGAGGGAGCATCCACAACTTCTCTAGGGCAACCCGTTCCATTATCTCATCACTCTCACTGTAAAG
>VWYK01118542.1:0-23188 GCA_013399775.1 Semnornis frantzii | reverse complement strand
AGGGAGGGAGGAAAGGAGGAAGGGACAAAGGGAGAAAAGGAGAGAGGGAGGAAGGGGGGAAAAGAGAAAGGATATTTGCTGTTCACAAGCATCTAAACTATGATAGTTCTGATTAGAGTTTCTCTGAATTTGGGAAAGTCTCACTTTATTCCGATGCTTTTAGTCTATTGCCCTTTAGAAAACGTCAGTCAGCTGTGCCATTTTGCCTTTCATCCCATAACTGCTGCTTTGACATTCAGGGTATGGACCAGGAACACACACTGGCACCAGTGACAGCCATTGTTTTCATTACAATGCTTGGGTTGCAAACCAGTAGAAAAAAACTGGGATTCAATTAATGAGAACAGTTGCAAAATCCCAAATGTTGCAAATAGAATTCCTCGTTTTTCTTCTGGTTTTTTGTCTCCTGGAGGCTCTCTAGTAGTGTAAGCATTTTTCTAGGAGCAAACAAACTATTCTCGATGTATTTGATTTTATTTTCTTAGATGAACATTGGTTTCATTTGCAAGTTCAGAAGCAACAGGGTAAATATAAAGGTAAAAAGTGCTAATTAGGAAGGAGGCATGAGGAGGAAAAAAGGAGGAAAGAAAATGAGGGGAATTGTGAGCAGAGGAAAAGGCAAAAGGAGATGACTAAAAAGAGCTGTTAAAGACATCAGCAGAACTGTAGGAGAGAGAAATGCAACTCAACAACCCCAGTTCACAGTAGAAAGTGAAGTAACTTCTCCTTAACCCCAACACTGGGGTGAGGAGGGTGTGCAGCCCTTTATACCAGAGACAGACCTCTGAGACTATCAAGCCAAAAAAACATTTGTTTTTCTCTCAAGTGCAATTGTATTAATAGAAACGACTCACAAAGCCCTCATGCCAGTTTCAACACTTTATATAGCAGGGGATCTTAATAGGATCTCTTCCATCCAGGGTGCCATGTGCTTTCCTCCCTGCCTCTCTACTTCCCCCTTTTTAATAACATACTAGTCTAAACACACACTGGGGTGCTAAGAGGAGTGATTTCTGTACTGAAAACACGTGTGTGTGTGTATGAACTAGCTCTGACTGCTTCAAGACTTTAATTCTAAATGTTTCCACTCATAAAAAAAAAAACCAAAAAAAACCCCAAAAAACCCAAACCCCAAAAAACCCTCCAGAGTAAGTCCAAGTAATCCAAGTGCTGCTTTTCTCTACCAGTATGTTACAATTTCTGTTTTTCTGACCCTTCAGTCACTTCATCTCAGCCTCCTGCCTTGTGTCAGGGATACATGGTACCTGTTGACAGTTTCAGTCACACTCTCTTGTCACAGTTTGAGCTGTTGGTTGCCACTGGGCAGCTGGGCATGACTCTGGGTCATGAGCAGTGTTCCTGGTGGCCTCAGTCAGAGGACTTTGTTCTCTCAGAAGCCACAGTTGGCAGATGCTAAACATCTGGGTTCATTATATACTAAGAAATGGTTCCTCAGAGTCCCTACACAGGACTGGATGACTGAGGATTTCAGCAAGACACCATATCATGCCTCAGCAAAGAAAAAGTCACTCTAAGTAGCACCTGTTTGATGTGGTATCATTTTGTGCAGGATTGTGTAGATGACCAGGACTACAGATGGTAACTGCATGTTGTGCTGCAAAGGTCCCTAACCTGATTGCACTCTGCTCTGGGAAGGGCTCATGTCTCTTGAGGAATCTGCTCAGGGTCTGACATTGTCCAGCCACCCTTTCTGCACTGAAGCATCAGAGCCAGGCTGAAAGACATGGCTTAACAGTTTAACCACTCTACAGGGTGAAAGCAGCTGCTTCAAATTCATGAACATTATTACTCTCATTACAGCATTGATGATCACTTGCATTGTCCCCTGAGTTATCCATCCAGTAACCTGGAAGTTATTATTCCTATCAGAAAGGTATTGACATTTGTGAAGTCCTTTGATAATGTTTTTCTGAATGGGTTGCAAATCACAGAAACGTTCTGGTTGGAAAAGATCCTCAAGATCACCAAGTCAAACTGATATCCCTACTCTACAAGGTTCACCCTAAACCACATCTCCAAGCACCACATCCACAGAGTCATAGAATCATCAGGGCTGGAAGGGACCTCAAGGATCATCTAGTTCCAACCCTCCTGCCATGGGCAGGAACACCTCACACTAGATCAGGTTTCTCAGAGCCCCATCCAGCCTGGCCTTAAAGACCTCCAGGGATGGAGCTTCCGCCTCCTCCCTGGGCAACCTGTTCCAGTGTCTTTTTCCAAATGATTTTTAAACACATCCAGGGTCAGTGACTCAACCACCTCCCTGGGCAGCTCATTCCAATGTCTGACCACTCTTGCTGCAAAATAAATTTCCTAATGTCTAGTCTAAACCTACCCAGTCTTAGCTCAAGGCCATTCCCTCTTGTTCTATCACTATTTACCTGTGAGAGGAGACCAGCACCAGCCTCTCCACAACATCCTTTCAGGTAGTTGTAGACAGTGAAGAAGTCTCCCCTCAGGCTCCTCTTCCTCAAACTAAACAACCTCAGCTCCCTCAGTCGCTCCTCATAAGATTTATTCTCCTATGCAAAACATGAATGCTTTGTAAAAAGGCTTTTGTTTGTGGTGGTGGTTTTCATTTTCTTTCCTTGGCCTGCTTATTGATTGGCTTCTTATTCCGGTTGTCATGTCTCACCATTTACAAACTAATCTGGTGCAGGAACCTTCTGGACTTTTTATGCTGGCTTTCTTCTCTTCCCTGGAAAAAAAACAAATAGCTTTCTGCACAAGCACAGCCAAGCAGCACACAGGTTCTAAGGAACTTGCTTGACTAAACTTGCTATTGATCATGTTTTTAGATAACTTGAGTGTCACAAGCAAGCCTTTTTGTTTGGCTTCCTGAAATAAAGCTAAGGTAGATGTTGCAAATTTGAAGAACAATGAAAGTGCTCTCCCTACCTTCTCTTGAGCTGCTTGGAGCCCGAGTCTGAGGAAAGACTGAAGACAGTTTCCAAAATGGAGTTTTTAAAACAGCTTGTTTCCCCACATGTGCCAGTCAGTGGGAACAGTGACCTGTGTCGCATCCCACTTTGTCTGCCATGTTTCATTATGCTTTTGAACTGATCTGTTCAGTATCTCTCTCCCTCTCCTGCAGTGGGGGAGAGGAGATGATAAATTAGATGTATTAAAGCAAATACTTCACTTCCCCTCAGGTCTTTGCAATTCCAGCTGTCTGAAATCACACTTTCTTGCACAGACAGAGAACTGGAACAGACGAAGAGTCCCCCAGTAACTGTGGTTGGTGTCGGCAGAGGCTTTGAAAGGAGTGTCTGCTTCTGGGAAGGGAAGGCTGCTTCAGGCAGAACAAATACAAATGCTGCCATCTTACTGACCCCTTTCTTTTGTCTCTCTTTTGTTCCTTTTTAATTGTATTTCTGTGGGCAAACCAAGCAATGCATAGCTTGCTTGTTACTGTCACACACTTGGGTCACCCCAGGGAGTCACGATGCAGATTTTCCATTAGCGTCAAACATACATAGATTTATGAACTCCCATAACCTGAGGCTGATGAGAGCAGATTAGGGAGCAACTGTTTTTAGATAACTTGCATACCTAAGACATCAGCTAATATAAAGCTGCCTGCTGAAAGGTCACTTATTTCCCAAAGAGCGTGAGAGAATATCATGGGGAACCTTTCTTGTTATATTGTCACTGTTACACACATGCACATGTATGTGTACGTTTAGAGTTTGGTATTCGTTTCTCTTTCTCCTCACACTGAGCTAATTCATCTTGTGTTGTGTGGTGCGTCCTCTATAAGGACTTCTCCCTAGGTATGGGACCTTTGGGTTGTACCAAGGCATCTGTCTGGTTTTAATGTAGATAGCTGCACCAGGGGTCACACGCCTCAGCACGTGCCAAGCAAGTTTGACCATCTCCTCCAGGTGGATTCAGGCTGCAGGTACACTGTGTGGATCCCCACTACTACAGGTCACCAAGATAAAGCATCTGTACCCTGTAGCTGCAATATAGCACTTTTGCAAAGATCTGACCACACAAAATGAGAGCCATGAGTGGGAAACTTTGCACCTCCCCAGCACACATTATCATCAGAGCTCTGCTCTTATTCAAGATCACAGAATCATAGAATCACAGAATGTCAGGGGCTGGAAGTGACCTTGGAAGATCAACCAGTCCAACTCCCCTGCCAGAGCAGAATCACCTATACCAGACTACATAGGAACATGCCCAGGCAGGTTTTAAATATCTCCAGAGAAGGAGATATCCCCCTGGGCAGCCTGTGCCAGTGTTCTGTCATGCTTACAGGGAAAATATTTTTTCCTCGTGTTTCCATGGAAGTTCCTATGTCTCAACTTCCACCCATTGCCCCTTGTCCTGTCATTGGGCATCACTGAGCAGAGGCTGACTTCATCCTCTTGGTATTCATGCTTTACATATTTATAAACATTCATGAGGTCACCTCCTCCTCTCCAAGCTAAAGAGCCCCAGCTCCCTCAGTCTCTCCTCATAAGGAAGATGTTCCACTCCCTTCATCATTTTTGTGGCTCTGTGCTGGCCTCTTTCAAGCAGTTCCCTGTCCTTCCTGAACTAAGAGGCCCAGAACTGGACACAGTGTTCGAGCTGTAGCCTCACTAGAGCAAAGGGGGAGGAGAACCTCTCTCAACCTGCTAACCACAGCCCTTCTAATACACCCCAGATATTGGTGTGTCCTGCCCTACAACACTCCTGTTGCACGGAAAGGACTGTTCCATGTTTATATGTCCCATGGCAAACTGTGCCCTACATGGCAGGGTCTGAGGTTTTAAGATAACTGCCTTATGTCTGGTCACACGAGAACTCCCCCAGCAAAATGAAAACTCCTAAGTCCTGTGCCTTTAAGACAAGTTCATTGTTGTCCATAACAATGAAATTCTGGGTTTGACATTTGTTTTTGTTTTAAAGAAAAGTTTCATTTAAAGCAGTGTGTTCCTTCCAGGACTGTGTTTATGATTAAGTTCAGGTTACAAGCACAGGGAGACAATTAATCTGGCACTGGAGTTTAGCCTTTATATGCAGGCATGATGAGGAGCATACCACAAGGAAATGAGATGGAAATTATCAAGACTGGAAATACCCAAACTGTCATCATTTTCAAGTTTTAATTACTGAGGTCTTCCATAGCACCCCTTCCTCACTTTTAGGTCTCCTTCATAACATCTTGGGTTTGGATTAGGCTCAAGGGCTGCATTTGTTCTTAGAGAAGTGGAGGCTTGAAAGCAGTCTAGTGAATGTGTGGACATGGCATCTGGTAGCTTGGGTTTTGAATAGTCCTGAGTCAAAGTGGAGAGGTTAGAAATAGTCCTCATTGGATGCTGGACCTCCCTCATCTTGTGAGTGCCTTTGTCAGTTTTGCTCAATGTGGGGAGAGCTGTACTGGGGAAGCAGAGCATTGCCAGGGAGCAATTGCCAGAGCATTAAGCCAAGAGAAGTGGGAAGAGATTTCCTTGGACCAGGTGCTTTACCTGACAAAGGGTTTGTAAGTAATGATGGTTTTCTCCCACGTATTGGAGAGGGTGATATGATCTACATAGGAAGAGAGCATAAAGGTTGACTTCTCTTGTGGCAATACAGAGACTCAGAGGGCACCCTGTCCCTCTCTTCCATTAGGCTCAAGAGATGAGTGACTTCCATGTGGGAAATGAGGATTATTCACCCAGACTTCTCTACTGCAAGGAAAAAAATGTGGGACTGCAAGGAAATGGAAGATGCACTTTTCCTCAGCTTCAATGCACCCTTGCTTTGTCCAAGGCAGATGGAAGCCACATGCAGAACTGGGTTCCCTGGTAGCTCAAGATAGTGCCCAGGTTCCAGCCTGTCTTGGCTTCATTTGCATTATATTTGCCAGGAACCGGACAAATGAATTTATTTGTATGAAAAAAATTCTGCAAGTTGTTTTTTGACCACTGGTAAGCAGCATTCATAGCCTCCCCAGGACCCTGGTGTGCCACACGAGGATCCTGGCAGTGCAAAGGTGTATGCAGCTGCTTGTTGTCGAGGTTAGCACTGCTTAGGCTGGGAGTAAATCTTCCCTAGATATTCACAACAGCCGAGTCCAGCTCAGATGGCCCTGCATACTTCGCATTTCTCAGCCAGGGTGAAAGCCTTTGGTCAAATATTTTCTTGAGGAGCAAGTATTCAAGTAAACCCACTGATCTGGGCATCAGGAATTCAGAACATTTGGAGAGATGATGGGCAAACCACACCAAAATGCTGGTGCAGCTCACCATGTCCTCAAGTAAAATTGGAGCAGATTAGGTGAAAAAATTGTAAACCTGTACATTTCACTCAATTTTCATGCAAGAAATGACTAGCATAGATATGGGGCTGTGAACTGTATGTGTTCACAAGTCAGAGTCTCCCCCAAGCCTACTCAGGGAGAAGACATAACTTACTTCTCCTCAAGAAACTGAAAAAACAAGGACACTCAGATGAATTTCTCAATCCTAAGAAAAACTTTTTAGTGGTCCCAAAAGGGCACCGGTTATAAATGCCTTTTCTACCTAACTGGCAGAGTGCAGGAAGGAGACCACCGCAAAGCCCCACAATGCAGCTTGTTCTTCTCTGCTGCATTTCTGAGAACAATCAAAAGTAACTCAGAAATGGAAACTGAGCTAAGAGGTGTCTGCCATCTGGTCCAGCATGGTCCAATCATCACAGCTGTGCTCATCAACCTCAGTCTTTAGACAGAGGCAGACACTTCCATTAACTGAAGCCAAGTGAAACAATGAAGGCAGAGGAAAGTCTGTCTCCCCCTGCGAAGAAGGAATGGGACACAGGCATGATGATTCCCCAGCAGATGGCTTCTGCACGTAAACCAATGCTAACATAATGAGTTGTACTCTGCACACCTCCCAAAGGGAAGCAGCACCAGGACAAAACTCTCAAAACTTCAGATCAGTATCTGAGCTGCTTTAAAACCAAATGGTACCTGGGAGGGCTGACATAGGCAGAAAGAATAGTCCTGTATCCTGGGTGTCTTTATGTTCTCTGCTTGAGGCATTCTAGTTCATTTTGAAGAGAGCAGAGACCGGGAGAAGAGGGAGTGTGCCATGACATAGCTTAACTGGCACTCTGAAGTTAGCCCAAACTGCAGCCAAACATCTCCTGACATACAAAGTGTAGCATTTTGCAAGAATGCTCTGGGACTTTCAGACCTGCCAGTGGGGCTGTGCTTTGGTTAGCAGGTCTGCATGCTCATGTGTCCTGCGATAAATCTGGTCACTACAGGCATTTTTGGTGCCCATAAATGAGGAACTGTATACTGCCAGAAGTCTGCATCTTTCAGCCTTCCTCTTGCTAGTAGTCTGTGTCTGCTTCTGCTCATGTCTTGCTTCATACATTCTTTGTCACTCCCAGGAGTGTAGCGCTTGCCTCTGCAGATTGCTGCAAAGGCCACATTCATCTTGTTTGTTGTCTCCAGTGTGGCAAGGATGGCTTGCTTCTTCCTACAGCTACTCCTCCTAGCACTGCAGTGACTATCGGAAGTGCTGGCAAGGCCTGGCTCATGGCTCTGCATCTCTAGATCAGCTGCTAAGAGCTAGGTTAGTGTGGCATTTACAGAGCCAGGCACATCTGCCCTTTCTAGGGGCTGGGGTCCTGCCAAAGCGAAGATTACTACTCCCACCTTATTAGGGGATCCACACAGTCCAGCGTGGTAAAACAATACTGGGAAACAGGAGGTATCAGTGCTTCTCAATCCCAGATGGCCAAGTACTTTTGTTCCTCCAGCAACTCTGGTTTCTCTTAACACCTAATTTGTGCTAAGGGACAGCTGAGCTGGGTGGAACAGGAAAAATCTGACTGCATTAAGGTGATTTTCCTTTGTCAGTCAAGATATCTTTCCTGAACGTGAAGTTTGGAAAAGGCTGTTGCAACTGTGGCTTCAACATCTCAACTGGATAAACTATTAGTACCTTCCTGATCTAATGAACAACTTTGCAACTCTGGATGAATGGGCTGGGGTTGGGGTTTTCTTTTTCTTTTGCTTTGGGGGTTATTTTGAAGGTTTTGCTGCTTAACTTGGCTTTTGTATATGTGAAGTGTAGTGGAATGCATCATAGATGTGTGCAAACATCTGTAAATAGTTGTTTCTTGCTTACAGCTGTGAATGTGTAGTGTTTAACACACTAAATGCATCCACTACTTCCTCCAGAATCAACTATTGTCACATGTTTTAAAACAGATTATTTTTAAAAGTGAGTAAAAACAATCAAGCAAGGTATTTGTAAGACTTATGACTAAATAGCTGGATGTAAGCCAAGACTTATAAACAGTCTTCTATCCTTTAAAAATAATATCCATGATTAAATAATAAAAAAGCTATTTTTAAGAGGTTGCTTCTCTACCATTTTTACACTGCCACAGCTTTTCTCCCTTACATGCACTCCCTCTGTAAGAGATACAAGGAAATCCGAGGCCATTGTTTTCACTCAGAAAAGAATACTAATAAGCAAACAAAGAAGAGGAGTTTCTGCTAGAAAGAGAAAGAGCTCAAAGGAAAATTAGAGCTGAGTTGATTGAACAAGTGATTTTCCTCTGGGCAAAAGACAAATGCATAATATTGTAAGGGAGTTTCTAGTAATGAATGAATGTATTTGATTTCAGTCATTTGCTTTAAACTTTGACTGTTTCTGTTAACAAATTAGTGACAGGAGTTTGGACTCACTTGTCCAAATGTGTCAGGCCTCCTTACTCATTGTAGAATAAATACATTTTTTAAATTATCTAAACCAAAGTCCTATTTCAAAGTGAAATTTTAAAAAAATTACTTATCGTGTACTCTTCAATACAGTAGGGACATTTCCCAAATATTCTGCATGTGCTACCTCCTTCTCACAGAATCATAGAACAGTTTGGGTTGAGAAGGACCTTAAAGATCATCCGGTTCTAACTCCACTATCACAGGCAGGGACAGCTTCCGATAGACCAGGCTGCTGAAAGCCTCATCCCACTTGGCCTTGAACACTTCTAGGGAATGGGCACTCACAGCTGCTCTGCGCAACCTGTTTCAGTGTTTCACCACCCTCACAGTAAAGAATTTCTTCCATGCATCTAATCTAAATCTGCTCTTGTTCAATTTAAAGCTGTATCTCTTTGTCCCATAACTCCATGCCCTTGTAAAAAGTCCTCCTCCAACTTACACATAGGCCCCCTTTAAGTACTCAGAGGCCACTATATGATCTCACCAGAACCTTGTCTTNAGTGTTTCACCACCCTCACAGTAAAGAATTTCTTCCATGCATCTAATCTAAATCTGCTCTTGTTCAATTTAAAGCTGTATCTCTTTGTCCCATAACTCCATGCCCTTGTAAAAAGTCCTCCTCCAACTTACACATAGGCCCCCTTTAAGTACTCAGAGGCCACTATATGATCTCACCAGAACCTTGTCTTCTTCACACTGAACAACCCCAACTATTGCAATCCATCTTTATAAATCTGCTCCAGCCTTCTCATTATTTTTGTGGTCTTTTGGGTCTATATACTTAAGAACTACTGAGCATTTGGGGAGCCAGACACCGTGCCATGTTGCAGTGCTGTCTATATGCTAGAGGGGCGGGATGTCATCCAGAAGGACCTGGACAAGCTGGAGAGGTGCACTCAGGTGAACCTCATGAGGTTCAACAAGAGCAACTGCAGGGTCCTGCACCTGGGTCAGAACAATCCTCATTATCAGTACAGGCTGACAGATAAGGAGATAGAAGGCAGCCCTGTGGAAAAGGACTTAGAAGTTCTGTTGGATGAGAAGCTGGATGTGAGCAGACAGTGTGAGCTTGCAGCCCAGAAGGCCAGTCACCCCCTGGGCTGCATCCGAAGAAGCGTTGCCATCAGATCCAGAGAGGTGATTCTGCCACTTTACTTTGCTCTGGTAAGGCCTCACCTGGAGTACTGCCTCCAGCTCTGGAGCCCTCAATACAGGAACACCGTGCACCTGATTGAGCAGGTCCAGAGGATGGCCATGAAGATGACAGGGGGTGGGGGGTGAGGAGGTGGAACACCTCTGAGAGAACAGGCTGAAGGAGATGAAGTTGTTCAGCCTCAAGAAAAGAAGGCTCCGGGGAGACCTAATAGTGACCTTCCAGTAACTGAAGGGGGACTACAAGAAGGCTGGAGAGGGGCTGTCTAAAAAGGCCTGTGGTGATAGATTGAGCAGCAATGGTTTCAAACTAGATAAGAGTAGATTTAGGTTGATCGTTAGGAACAAGTTCTTTACTATGAGGATGGTGGAATACTGGAACAAATTGCCCAGGGAAGCAGTTGAGGTCCCATCCCTGGAGATAATCATGGTCAGGCTCTACAAGGCTCTGAGCAACCTGGTCTAGTGGAGGATGTCCAGGAGGATTGTAGGGCAGTGGGACTAGATGACCTTTGGGGCTCCCTTCCAACCCAAGCCATTCCATGATAATATGTCCCCCCAGGGACTGTGCTTTATCTCTTCTGCCTGTTTTTAAAAGATGGCCTTTCTCCCAAAGCCCATTTCTTGTTTGTCACATACCCAGGGACCAGGTGACTCAGGGCTCTCCTGCAGCCCCTCTTGGAGCCTGTCAGCCAGCTACAGCCTGGTGCCTGTCACTCCTAGGGTGACAGATCTTGCTCATCCTTAGCTCTATACAGCTTCAGGTTGAGACAGGATTTTGCCCAGTTTTTGGGATGGGAGCCCACAGTTTCTCAACGACTGCTGCTGGTAGTGTTTTGGCACTGAAGATGTGCATTAATTACCCTTCACCGCCCAGAGTTTCGGCATGAAGAGCTCCATTATCTCACCCATCTGGGCAGGAGCACAATTGCTAACAAACTCATAAAGATACATATCACATGTACCAAGCTCACACAACACTCTGTGAATACGCCATGAATCCACATTGCATCGGGTTTGAACTGGGTTGGACTGACAGTGCCTTGTGAAGAGGCTGGCAGCTTTATCCCCATCCAGCTGAGCCCAGCAATCCTTGATTTGCTCAAGTCTTATCTAGTCTACCTTAATTGCATGCAAATAGTTTCTCTCCTCTGACCTAATCATTGCTATCTGCCATGTGGAGCATGAAAAACACCTTGGCGTCATGTAACTTTTGGTAAAGAAAGTACCGTACAGAGCAGATAAAACAGCATGCCAGGGGGAGCTTGGCAAATGTTTTGAGCTGTTACTGCCTCTGCTAGGCTGGAGAGTATCCAAATCATGAAGCATGCCTAGAGACTGCACCTGCATTGCAAATTGCTGAGCAGTGAGATAGTTGTGTGTCAGAAGGGCACTTTCTGGACATCGATGATTACCCAACTTGTACTAAATACATCTGCTTTGTCTGTCAAGGCTGGTAAAGCACACAGCAGCATTTGCCTTAGCGTGAGACAACAGGACCCCTGTACAAAGTCCCCTATGAGTGACTCCTGCGTCAGGAAATTGAGACCACATGCTCCTGGAGCAGCCTGTTCTCCAGAAATCTGGCTCGCTGCCGTGTCTGTGCACAGGGCACACATGGCTGAACTGGAGATGGGACTGAACCCAAATTCTACGTCTGAACATCTTCAAACATGGTCTGGATGTGAGCAACAGGGTCATCTGTGGAGGACAGACCCAAGAATTCTACAGCTTGTGCTCTGAGCCCCTGCCCAACCCTGTGTCCTGCTCCTCAGGGCCCCTTGTGGACCCTGTCACCCTGGAAAAAAACGCTTCCTTCTGCTTGCAGATACAGAGATTTCCCATTTCCTGAGTCTCCTGACAATATAACCCTTTCTGTGTCTCATCCAGCTTCACAGGGAAAGTCTGTAGGTGACCTGAATTATAGGGGTTTAGCCTGGCAAGCTGCTCTTCCTGAAGCTGTGACAGCAGCATGGTTTGCACACTAAGAGGTCAACCCTAGGTTAAGAAAAAACCCACACATGCCCTCGCTGTCCTGCCCCTGTGTGTGTAGGAGGTATGTTGTGCAGAGCACCTACCATTTCTTGGAGGTGTCCAATCCACCCACCTCTTCCTCCCTGCCAGCACTGCTTGCTGGTGCCCAGTGCATGCACAAGACCCTTTTGCCCTCACCGTTTACCACTTCTGTAGCCTGCTGTGCTCCACAGCTGCCTCCTTTATTTCTCCTAAACCCAGGCTCGGTTTTGCATACAGATGAGTATGCATTACATCTTGTGCTGGACATAAGCAGTACATGATGAAAGCTAAACCACCACAGTCAAATACTCATCATGTCCACCCCTGCTGCATTCAGAGTGATCTTGGGGGTGTTGTGTCCTTCAGGAGTGCTGATTCCCCTCACCATCACCAGTTATCCTTCCCATACATGCCATCATTATGTGAAGCTGCTCAGCTGCAGCTCCTCCCCAGTGCGGGAGCATTCGCTGTTATCTTTTGGGCCTGTGAAACACAAATGGAGGGACAGCTTGTCACCACCAAAACAGGTCAGGGGCTCAGAGGAGCCACAGGGCAACCTTCAGGGGAGTCATCTCATAGGCAGTCATTGGCATAGCTGCACACAGGTGTGCTCTGATAAGGCCTCCCACAGGTATTTTATAAACAGAGCACACCATCGACTGTGCAGTAAATGTGCATTATGAACAGATAATTGTGTGTACCAAACAGAGCTTTGCAAGGTGCAACTGGCCAGGGAAGGCTTCTCTCGTCATATCTAACAGAAACCCTTTTCCTGTTGAGGAGAGGAAAGGTATCATCTGCAACTGTTGAGCAGCTACTGACATCAGATGTTAGACACATCTCAAACACACCAGCTGCAGCAAAAGGGTTTTGCAGTTTGTTGACAGACTTTGTGAAGCCTTGGCCCCTTGAGATCTGCTCTGCTGCTACTGCTGAAATGCAGAGCTCCTTGAACCGTACACGATGAACAAGTTCCTCAGAAAACATCCCACAAGAGTGATGGCATTACAGGCACATGGCTTTCCAGATACTAGACCAGATCCTCAGCTCAGGTAACAAGAGCCTGCCTGCTCATTTAAATATTTAAATATTTGTTATCCTGCTTTCAGGAGCTGCCTGCTTGCAGAACTGCGTATGTCATTCAGTGGTGTTGGAAAAGCCCACACCTGTGGGCTTTTACCTTTTACCTGTCCAGTGTGGGTGTCCCATGGAAAGCACAGACACTCGGAAGGTGCTCTGAGTTTGTGGCTCTGAGCTTAGCCAGGCTAGGCATACAGGCTGTAAGTCAAGAGTTTCTCTCTGCTCTAATGGAAAGGGAAGGGACTGCTTGGACCTTAGTGCCAAGCTAAGCTTTCATGGCTAGACTCCAGCAGACCTCACAGCAGTTTGACTTCACAAGCAAGAGTGCTGGATGCACGCACGTGGCATGCCGTGTGTCCTGGGCATCCTGAGAGACAGCCCATGGAAACAGGAGTCATGCTGAGCTGCTGGTCAGGAAAAACCTGCACTGGCTGGTCCCTGTGGACTGATCTGCGCTGAGCCCTGCTTTCCCCTGTGACAGCTGGGTGTTTGTGTGAAAGGTGCCATGTACCCTCAGCACAGTGGGAGCAGTCAGAAGCAATGGAGAATGTTATTCCATGTAGGAATAACAGGACAGCATTCCTGAAGAAATCTTGTATTTTTTTCCAAAAGGCCCAATGGTTATTGTGTAGCACTTGGTGTGAGCTTTTTGCTGGTGAGAATTGTGCTGTGTCTTTGGGCGGTCTGTATGCTGAGAAAGGGAAAAGAGGAGGTGCATGTGTCTGGTGGAAATGGAGATGGCAGGCATCAAAAATACGTGAGCAAAGGAAAATGTAATCCACTTAACAAGTGTCTGCCTTCCTGCAGTTGTGGTTTTCAAAGACCTTAATTAGATGAAAGCTGAGGCCAGTATTGTCTTAAATCACAGCCAACCGATGACTACACTGTGTTCTTTATCCTGTGATAAAATCATAGTGAAAGCAAGTCTTCATGCTGCTAATGAAGAGTCATGCTTATCTTTAACTCTTATCTCTATCTATTATCTCTAACTATAATCATAGAATCATAGAATAATTTGAGTTGGAAGGCACCTTAGAGATCATTTAGTTCCAACTCCCCTGCCATGGGCAGGGATGCTTCCCACTAGTCCGGGCTGCTCAAAGCCTCGTCCAGCCTAGTCTTAAACAGTTCCAGGGATGGGGCATCCACACTGGGAAACTTCAGTGTCTCACCAGCCGCCTAATAAAGACCTTTCATAGTGACAAGCTCTTCTTCCTCCTTCTTCTGTTTTTCTCTGGAGTCATGAGTAGAGAAGTCTGGGAACTGGGCGGCTCTTGGCAACGTTTTTTTCCTGTATTATCCTGACATGTTTGCACAGGTGTCTCTAATTCATGTGCAACACTTCACATCTGCATCAAGCTTCAGGTAGAGGGATCTGAAACAACTTCATGGAGACTGTGAATTAGGATTTTAGTATCAAGTGGCCCCTAAACAGAGTGGTTATGCTGCCACATTTGACACATTCTTGCAACAAAGATGTGCATGCAGCACAGCATCTCATGGAGATCTGTCACCATTTGAGTTTCCGGGACTCAAACCCAGGGGACAGAATGTAGATTACCCACCACTTCTCCCTCCCACTCCTCCCCATAGGGAAAAGGTAGTCAGGGGAAGCAAAAGGGTAAAACAAAAGACTCGAACAGAAATTAGAAGTTAAGAAAGTAATTTTTACAAAAAAATAAATGGTATTTAGGGAAAGGGATGTACAGAGATATAGCAGGAGGGGATAACTACAGATATACACAGAACTGCCACCTCTCAGATGGCAATGGATTCTCAAGAGATAGGCTCAACCATGTGGCATGTGGGCTGGATCGTGTGGTCAGCAGCTCTCAAGCATCAGGGAGGAGAAGGGCAAGAGAGCAAACCAGAAAATCCTCCCTTTATATAGAACGTAGACAGGAAATGGGAGGGAATAAACATGAGGTGGGGACCCTTCCCCCAGGGCTTGGGTATCCCATCCACCTAGGGTCAGATTTCCTGCCCACCTGGTAAGTCTCAAACCACAACAAGATCCTTTGGTCTCTTCCAGGCTCTTCTAGGTTGTATATCAGTTTAGGAGAGGAAGCTGTCAGGTCAGCATTTTCCACTTGAGAACCATTATATCAATGTCTTTGATGCAGACACAAGGTAACTGACATGTATGTACAAGGGTGGTCGCACTGAGTTGCCCACATTTGCTTCCCATGGTTTGTGCCTAATTGCACAGCAAAATCTCTTGTTGTGGAAGAAGTGGCTGCTTTTCAGGTTACTGAAGCATGCCTGGTATCAGCTGAAGTTGTACTGCAACAGAGCATTCTTGCTGTGAGCAGGCCGAGGTCCGACTTCAGCCAGCCTCTCTTTGGGTCCTCCGCAGAAGTGCCAGTTAGTGTTGGAGATGGCTTGGTCTAACTTAACACCAGTGGAGAAAACAGGTGCTCAGAGGGGAAAAGACAGGTGGGCTTCAGTGGTGTCTTGGTGTGTCCATATCCTTCTCCATTCATGAAACTAGAGCAAAGGTTTTGCAGCCCAACCAATGATGCACCAATCTGATGTTGTGGTAGAGGAACAACACCTCACCAGCAGCATCCCTTGCCCACACTGCCCTCGCCTTACTTCTTTTGCATAGGCTCTCGCGTTGGCTTGATCCCTTGGGGAACCTGCTCAGCCCATGAAACCAGCAACAAATGTGTCTTCTTTTCTCCCCTGAGTTCATTTGAAGCCATTCACATAAGCTGGGATGAAATGAGAGAAGGCAGTGGGACTGTGCACAGATGGGACCTAGCCCATCCTTTTCCTGCTTCAATGAGTCACTGCTGTGGCTTCAGTGGTACCAGAAATCTTCACCCTTTAGACTGGTAAATTTGACATCTCTGCCCACTAGCTAAAATTCACCAGGATGAGTCAGGTCTTAACTATGTAAAAAGGATTTTTATGTATTTAGGATTTTGTCTTTTGCCTCCATCTACAGATGAGGGCAGAGCTTAGATATGACTCATATATGAGAACTACAGGTAACATTTAATAACTGCCCATTCCCTGCTCTCTTGAATACATTTAGTGATATATTTTCCTTCATTTCCCATAATTTTTTTTTTTAATTACCTGGGTTTCTTGTCCTCCTTTCTACCCCTGGCAATCTACCTAACATTTTTGTGTCTGACTGATTGTGAAATCAGAGTAACAATACCGCATACGTAAAAGAAACACAGGACATTTTAGCCTTTGGAGGGACATGAACTCATTGTCCCAACTCCAACTAATACATACTGAACTGGAAGAACTTTCAGCAAGGAGAATGAGACCACAGCTATAGACACTGAACTCCTCAGCTCCGTGAAAGATTAACATACTCGTCACAATTACTGCTGTAATCAATTGACTCTTACCTTAAAAAATAGCATAAAACCTCCCAAGTATGAGATTTTATGTGAGCACCCTGAGATTTCTACCAACATTACAGTGAGGGTGGTGAGGCACTGGAACAGGTTGCCCAGGGAGATTGTGGCTGCTCCCTCCCTGGAGGTGTTCAAGGCCAGGTTGGATGAGGCCTTGAGTGACCTGTACTAGTGGGAGGTGTTCCTGCCTATAGCAGGGGGTTGGAACTAGATGATGCTTGAGGTCCCTTCCAACCTTACCATTCTATGATTCTATGATTCTATGATTAATAATCACAAATTTGGTTTGTTCTTGCAGCTAATACAATAATTAGTGGCTGACACATAAAAGGAGAGAGAAATATGCTAATTCATTCAGGCTTACAAATGAAACAGAACAGAACAGAACTCACCTGTGAAGCTAGATTGTGAAGGCTAGATCATAGAATCATAGAATGGTAAGGTTGGAAGGGACCTCAAAGATCATCCAGTTCCAACCCCCTGCCATAGGCAGGGACACCTCCCACTAGCGCAGGTCACTCAAGGCCTCGTCCAACCTGGCCTTGAACACCTCCAAGATGGTGAACCCATTTTGGTAGGGGGCAGCAGAAGAGCACCCAGATCTCCTGCTGATGACCCTCTTGCCTTTGATGGCCAACATGTAGTCATCTAGCCCATAGGATAATTATCTGGAAGCATAAAACCTAGCAAAAGAGAACATTTAAAAAACAATCCCAAAAAGTCATTTTCACATGGATCAGACACCTATGGAAATTTGGAAAAAGCAGTGCTGGATCTTTCTTCCTAGCAGCACAGCCAGGTCTCATGACCCCTATTAGCAGGCTGCAGGTAGGGGACAGAACATTCAAACACTTATCAGTGGGGAGGGATATAGCATTTTGCTGATTAGATAGCTGGAACAGAAAAGCCTCCAGATACTCACTCATTCATATATGTATTTCTAATGACTTAGCTGGGAACTTGGAGAAGTCAGGAGCAAAAGCATGAAAGATGCTTTTCCCTCTGTCCTGTGCTTGTCTCCCAGGGAGAGAGATGCCCTATTGTTTGATGGCTATTCCTGGGGTCTGGAGACCAAAGCCAGATTCCCTGCCTGTGACCGAAACTTGACAGTTGGCCAGTTGGCAGTCTCTGCAGCACCAGAGTTCACACTGCTGGAAAAAGGAGAAGCTCTGTCATAGAATGGTTTAGGTTTGAAGTGACCTCACAGATCATCTAGTTCCAACCCCCCACCATAGGCACGGACACCCCCCGTTAGCACAAGTCACTCAAGGCCTTGTCCAACCTGGCCTTGAACACCTCCAGGGAGGGAGCAGCCACAACCTCCCAGGGCAACCTGTTCCAGTGCCTCACCACCATCACTGTAAAGAACTTCCTCCTAATATGTAGTCTAAATCTCCTCTCTTCCATTTCAAACCCACCTTCCCAGTTACGTCCTCCTTTGTTCTTGCTGGTGCTAGCAATAGCACTCACCCACCTTCTGGTCAGCCTAGACAGAAAACCAGTCCAGCAACCTTTTTTTGGGAAACCACTACTCATCTCCTGAGAAAATATTGAATGTCTATGAGGTCAGGTGCCTGAAGGCAGGGCTGAATTTTTCTGCAGTTTTGCAGACAAATCAGCTTAAATTGGTCTTGAAACTATGTCTTTTAGCTCTTTTTCTGCATATGACAGGGATGGTGAAACTACCCTCTTCACAGAGCTCTTCTTAAGGCCAGGAAATGAAGAAGCGATAACAAAAAGATAGGCATTAAATTGTATCTGTGTGGTCAATCAAAACCCTAAAACACAGCAGCATGGTTGAGTGATGTGTTATTTGGGCACCGAGCCTTCAACATCAAAGGGCTTCCATACACAGATCTGACCACTAGAATTGTAAGAGTCACAAGTTATGAACTCCTAAAAGTACATATTTCTCAGTTGATTTTATTTGCCTTCAGATATTACAACACCAGTGTTTCCAAGCTTTTCTCCAAGCTTTTCTCTGCCATCAAAAGATCTTCCCAACATATTTTTTTGTTTGTTTGTTTGGTTTGTTTTTTTTTTTTTAAACCAGTGAAAGCTGAGATTCACACTTAAAAAATATAGCAAGTAGACTTTCGAGAAAGCCACTAAGGGACCCTGTGCTTGCATTGCCAAGTTGACAACCTTGTTCTAGATCCACAGGGAATGGAAGGGAGTGTATTGGTAGAACAGAGCTGGGCACACAGCTCACAGCCATGCAGAAGATCACAGGCTGCTTGTACAGCTGGTGAGGAAGGGTGCTCGAACCTGGCAAGCTTGAGTGTTTGTGTCAGATGTGTCAGGTTTTATGGGAGATTAGACACTGCTTTACACAGCAGGTCCTCTTGCCAGATCCCTGGCACGAAGACAATTAAATGAGCCAAATAACAACATCCATCTCAGCATGTCCATGCATGTGTAAACAATTATGTTGTGGGACTGTTATTAAAGAAAATTAAATTTTAAGTCTGTACCTGGCCAGGAAATCTAAGGGGAGACTAATTTTCTAGGAACCATCTAGTGGGCACAGCCTGAGTAGCCCTGGAAATGTTTATAAATCTGCTCTTAAGGTGCTAATCCTTTCTACCAGCTACTGTACTTCTTTTAAAAACCCAAGACTTCAGAGAAATTGAGGAATGGAGTCCCAGGGACTCCTGCAACTCCTTTGGACTTGCAAGAACTTAGACATTTGTTTCCATTCAAGGCCACTTAGGACTTTGTTAGTACTTCACTTTTCAGCTGAAATAAGACTGGCTTCTCAGTCTCCTTCAGCAGCAAGCTTATTTTTTACCATTTACATGAAAGCTGTTCATCTGTTTTCAAGGAGATGAAGACTGGCAAAGCCTTACAAATGAAATAAAACACGCTTTTCCTCCAAAAGGGACTGATGTTGGGCTGCTGCCTGGAATTTCAATAAAGGAGGTGAAACTGCTAGCACTTCCAGTGGTCTGATTTGTCATATATGTAGAAGTAGAGGTAGCCCTAGAGTAATTGGGAGAGCAAAGTCCACTTCAGTTCCTGCAGTGGAGGTGACACTCTTGTACATCTCAATGAGGACTGGCACATGAAGAGAAAGGTCAGAGAGGGAGAGCTGATGATGCTGGAGATGTCTTCATTACCATTCAGAGATGCTAGAGAGAAAACAGTGCTGAAAACGGAGAAATAACCACAAGTAGGTTCATATATTTAGTTAGGTATTGTGACACCATGGGGAATGGGCAGAAGGAGGCCCAAGGAACAGGAGGAGGATGAAACAGGGCTAACAGCAAACTGGAATTTGAGTGCATTAGTCCCAGCTCTGCTGCTCAGACCACAGAGGGACTTTCAGGTAGACTTGCAAGTCTGGAGGGTCTCCATTTCTCCACACCTAATAATAAAGTTGACCTCCTCCCTGCAGACATTTTGAGATCTGCTGCTGCAAAGAGCAATACAAGTGCAAGATAAGTTTTGGGTTTTTTTCCTTTTATATGATAAATGTTCTTTTAAAGTCTCCTCAGGCTGCTTAGATGATTCCCATTCCTAATGGGGACAGTTGGCTCATTGATGTAAGAGGCCATCCATCAGGCTGACCCACTGAAAGGTTTCTACTGTGGCTGCAGTTGTAGCTGCCAAAAGAAGCACTCCAGAATTGCCTTTGAAATATTGTATTTTTAAGTGGATAAGGAGGGATTGGAATGTCCTCATCCAGCCTTTATTATCTGGCTGCTTTTGAATGATCCTTTTCAAAAAGAGATTGGGCAGCTATGAGGAAAGACAAAGGACAAAGAAACAAACAAACAACAAAAAAAACCAACCCAGAGAATAACAAGGTTTAATGCTACTTTATACATTTCATAGGTTTAATGTCAAAACAGTTATAACAAAAGCACAAATCCCATGCCCTGCCTTCCTATTTGCACAGGCTGTAATGAGTCGGTATTTGAATGAACACAGAATATTGTCTTTAATAACTCCTCGGAGGCCCCAGAGTGGGAAAACTTATTATTGCTGCCTGCTTTGGAAGTCATTGTTTTAAGGATATTTTCAGACCTGCACACCTCTTTTAGGCTGCAATTCTCTATCTTCTGAACAAGTGAAGCTGAAGTTCCCTCTCATGCTGCACTGTCCCATACTTTGAAGCTCTGATAAGGAACATGGAACTGATGCATGGAGATTTTCTGCAGATTTGCTTTCAGAGGTGAAGAAAATGAAGTGAAATCCATTGATTTCTGCACACTTCACTAGTGTGGTGGGTTTAAGAAATTAGCCCTCAAATAAGATTTAACAGACCAGCTCAGACAGCTTGGAATTAAGATAAGCTGTATTTTACAGTGAGCTAAATTTACAAGCATATATACAAAATATATTTACATGTGTTTACAATTATATACAATTATTTACAATTTAGAAACAGTAAGCTAAATTTACGAGGATATATACCAAATACATTTACATGTGTTTGCAATTATATACAATTATTTACAATTTAGAAATATGCAGAAATCCAATCCTCACCCCCTCCCCCAAACAAAGAAAGCCAAGAAGGGGCCAACACCACCTTCTTCTCTCTCTCCAGATAGATAACCAGCAAGGCCTCACATGCAATCTGGTCAGTCAAGGTTAGTACATGGTGCAGAGGAGTCAAAGAAGCGAAGGAATAGCAACAGAGCCAGTCTCCAAAAGCCAAGAGAGCAAAATTGTTTATATATTGGCTTTTTATACCAGTTAGCACCAATGAATGATACAGACTTTACCATTACTATTCTTTTTACAACCAATGCCCTGCTCTTTCAGTCTATATTAAAAAGAATGTTCATAAAGTTCCTCTCCCTTGTTTATATTTCAGAACCAAAATAGAGCATTAGCTGTTAAACTGCTACAGCTAGTTACCCTGCAAGGGAGAGGGGGGAACAAGAGAAACACGCACTGGGCTAAATGGTGTGAGACCTTCAGGAGAGAATAAATCCTGTGTGAGTGAAGAAGCAGAGGCTTCCACAGTTTGCCTGGGGTTATTGTTCACCTTATTTCAGCAGGGAGTTTGCTAAAAGAACTTCAGCCATCATTAACGATGTGTTCACAAGTGCTGTCTTGGATGTTAGTTTCTGCAAACAAGCCTTCTTGGACAACCAAGGGGACTAGGTGACATCTCCTGTCATGCTTTAGCTGAAACACTCTGGTGTTTGTGCTCTTACATGGGAACAGCTAAGCGGATTTTACATCAACAAATGCCAGTTTATTAGTTTCCAAAGATAAAAAGGGTTATACTCACCAGGCTGTCTTTATTACTCTTCAAGTGGCAGTGCTAGTGTGTGTACCATTCAGCACTCCAATCTCACTAACCGGTCTGTGTGTGTGTAGCTCAGAAAAACCCACACCTGCCTTCTGCCAGTTACGCTGTGGTGAGGACAGAGATTTAGATGGGAGGTAGGGCTAAGAATGAACTGTGATTATTTTGCCAGGATGTTCTGGTTTGAGGCTAATTGGAATATTTCAATAGACAAAATTAGATTATAGGCTGTGAAAAGAAAACAGTGGTGATGTCTACCTCACTCATAGGCTTGCTGAGATGTATAAGAACACAAATATAGATAAGACTCTCTCAGGCTTGGAGAGTCTCAATCTCTCTAGCTTTTGTCTTCTCCTCTCTGCTGAGTAACCTAACTAACCACTCTGCTTCTAACCGCCCTGGCCGATCCTCCAAACACACCTTGTGTGCAAGGCAAACCCTGGGCTAAGGTAGAGAAACCTTGGGAAGAAGGTGGAAGGGTGGTTGGGAGCCCCTCCTGAGGACTCTGATTTTCTGGGAGGGGTATTGTGTTTCTGTATTACCTTTAACTTGTATATTTCTGTAAATATTCCTGTATATTGTGTATTTATCTGCTTGTGTATTGTGCTAAGCTGTATATTGGGCTTCAGTCCTTAACTTCCAGCCAGCTGAGTCTAGCCTGAGTGATTTTACAAAGGGGGGGATGGGGGGAGGAACTCCCAAACCATCACACAGGAGGTGTGAGACACTGTCACAAAATTCATAGAAAACCAGCCTTCATTAGCTCCATTGCTAATCTACAACCTGAATTTTGGAGACACACCCAATAGCATCAGCAGAAATTCCTCAGGATCGTGATATTATGAAAATCAGATTATTTATTTTAAGGTATCAAATGTAGAATCATTATGGTTGAAAAAGTGCCCTAAGATCATCAGGTCCAAATACAACACTACCATGACCACTAAATTATGTCTAGAAGTGCCATGTATACACCTTCTTATAATACAGCCAAGGATGATGGCTCCACCCCTTCCCTGGGCAGCTTGTTCCAATGCCTGACCACTCCTTCCCTAAAGAAATTTTTTCTAATGTCCAATCTAAACCTCCCCTGGTCCAACTTGAGGCCATTTCTTCTTGTCCTATTGCTAATTACTTGAGAAAGAGACCAACCCCCACCTCTTTTCAGGTAGCTGTAGAGAGCAATGAGGTCTCCCCTCAGCCTTCTCCAGGCTAAACAATCCCACCTCCCTTAGCCACTCAAGGAAGAGTCAGAAGACACTGTCATTTTAAAGCCCAAGTTTTAGGTATCCACACAAGAAAACATGTTATCAAGTCCTTAAGTACAGGAAGAGGGAACTAACTTGTACAAAATAGGAATCTCCATGAAGAAAAAAAAAAAAAGTTAACAAGGCCCTAAGTATAGTAAGAAGGAACTAACTTGTAAAACCGGGAATTTAAGATTTAAACATGACTTTAAAATTCTCCTGTTGCATCTCTGCAGGGTAAGTATTAAAATGTCATCTATGGGGATGATTCCTCCAAGAGAGAGAGAAAAACTGCACAGGCTGGTTGCTGAATGGCTGGAGAGCAGCC
>VWYK01118540.1:867-15666 GCA_013399775.1 Semnornis frantzii | reverse complement strand
TTGTAGTTTGTTTTTCATATTCAAAGTGTTAAAGTGAAAAATGAATGATCAAATACTCTGGTAGGGCAAGCAATTATCTCACATGGATGGGAGACTACCCTGGAAGACTTAAGGCTAAGAATATATATTTTAAAACCTTAGTGTAAGAACTACGCTTTACACTGCTTCTTATCAGAGTCAGTGATATTGAACTGAGAGTAACTGAGAAGATGTGTTTTATTCCAGTAGAAGTAAGTGTCAGGATAAAGCAAAATGAGAAGGTTAACAAAATCAGAAGGGTAATGAGAAAATCTCTAAGAGGTCATCTCAGCAGTCCAGGTAATGTATAGTTGGTGCTACAGTATGTGTACCACAAACAAATACCATGTTTGAGTCAAGGGTTAGGGCTGGGGAGTCCACCAGATGTGACAGATGCACTCTGTTGAACTTTCTTACTTCTCAAAAGAAAAGAGAAATGGAATAAGGGATAGACACTAACGGACTGGAGAAGAAAACTAAACCTACTACAATGGAAATAGTAATAATAAGATGAAATACACAAAACTATGTATAAACTCAATATTGAATCCAGATTCCCTGATGGCAATTTGATAATTTTCACTACCGATACTGTGTCAGGCTTTGGGGAAGTCCCAGACTGGATTCAGTAGCAGATGAGAGCTGGCTTCAGGAATGCATAGATTGGGACTAAAGAGAGAACAGAGTCCTCCTCAGATGCTGGCCATTAAAGATGAGAGCTTGACACTCATGATCCCTTAGGACTGTACTGAATATGATATGTATGGAACACAATACCTAGCTGGTCAGTTTAGGGTTACCTGAACTGCCTACCTTTCCTGTGGATGTGGCCTTTTATTTACTGTGCTCCCAACATGGTACACAAGGTTTAGTAGTGACCTTGGTCTCCATAGGAGCAAGTATTAGCAAGAGGTTTTCTGTGTACTGATCCCTGGTTCTAACTAGAAACAACAGGTGTTGTCACTTCTGGAAGCAGACACTGTCAGCAAAAACATGACATTAACTTCAGAAAGTGCAGTCACTCAGAAGAGACTGAGCTGAAAAATAAAATCACTGAGTGGAATTAGTTCTGCTGTAGCTCAGACCAGGACTCTTGTTACGGCTTTACAACTGCAACAGGAGTCATATCCAGAAAGAACCATGGACTGGGAACTTCATGGCTAAGATGCATTTTCTTGTGTGAAATAAGTGGATCACCATCACATATTTCACAAACATTATTAACCCATTGCAGAAAGAGGATACTTTTGTCTCTTTTGTGTAACTAACAACCTAGCTGCTTAGAGAAATTATGTGGGGTTTATTTTTTTTTAATTTAAAGTTACCAAGTATCTTTAAAAAAAAAGAAATCTGATAAGTGTTGTCAATACTAAGGCCATGCTGACTTGCAAGGTACACATAACTATATTTTCATTTAAAAAGCACACTTTCCTATTACAAGTTTTTTCACATTCATGATCAGTAAAGCTTCGTTACTTCTTTTTCTAGTTATATCATCTGGGTTCTGTTATTTGGTTGATGCCTATTGAGAACAGGTTGTATAATTTTGGTGTAGACAATGTGTTTCTAAAAACATGTTGAATTCTGTCAGCTTGTACAACAAACTTTACCCCCTTGTGCTACAGTGTCATAAAGGCATTTTCCCTGTTTCTTTCTGGAAAGTATTCTATATTGATGTTGTTTATATGCCAGATAGTGGCATAGTCACACCCATGAACACTGTAGATTGAAATTGCAGGTCAGCATTCATATATATATATATATATATATATATATGTATCTCATATACATATGTCTCCATCCTATTAAGCAATGGAAAAAAGAAACTGTGTCCAGTTCTGGGCCCCTCAATTTAGGAAGGACATTGAGGTACTTGAACGTGTCCAGAGAAGGGCAACGAGGCTGGTGAGAGGCCTCGAGCACAAGCCCTATGAGGAGAGGCTGAGGGAGTTGGGATTGTTTAGCCTGCTGAAGAGAAGGTTCAGGGGAGACCTTATTGCTGTCTGCAACTACCTGAAGGGTGGTTGTGGCCAGGAGGAGGCTGCTTTCTTCTCTCAGGCAACCAACACCAGAACAAGAGGACACAGTCTAAAGGCAAGTTTAGGCTTGAGGTGAGGAGAAAGTTCTTCACTGAGAGAGTCATTCACTACTGGAATGGGCTGCCCAGGGAGGTGCTGGAGTCACCATCCCTGGAGGTGTTCAAGGCAGGTTTGGACATGCCACTTGGTGCCACGGTCTAGTCTTGAGGTCTGTGGCAATGGGTTGGACTTGATGATCTTTGAGGTCTCTTCCAACCTTGGTGATACTGTGATACTGTGTGATCTAGAACTTCCAAGGCATCTCCAACTTAGCAAATACTCGAGTTGAGCTGTCTGTCTCTTAGTTATGTCTTGGTTAACTTTTGAAATCTTTTCAATAAGTTTCAAGGGTTAGTGGTAGTGTATGTGGGAGGGAAAAAAATGACTAACTGGACATCCTTTGTAGAATATTGCTAAGAATATATTCTGAAGAAATTAGGTTTTTGATAGGAAGTTGTGAAATCTGTTTTTCCCTTTCCCTAGAATGGACATAGCTACCTTCCAAGTCTAGATTCAGCATGCGTAGTTTCTCTTGGTCCATAAGTTATTGAAGTTGCTTGAAGCATCTAATCTCTGTTCATTTCCTGCTATTCTTTTTCTTCTCACATCTCTGTGAGAAATATAAATCCAAAGGGTTTCTTCAGGCACTGTTTATGTCTGAAAACCAGAAGTCAAGTCATAAAGAAAAATATTTCAGGCCTTGTGACTCAGAAGGCAAGATATACCAAATGTAAACATAGACATGGAAAACTCACAAAGAGGAATGCCTGCTGCCAGAATATGGTCCCCAATGCTTCTGTGGAGCACACACGACATTGAGTCACAGTCATAAAAAGAACCCAAATGAACCAAATGAGCTGAATAAATAGTTTGGTTCACTTCCTCTCACCTACTGTATACAAACATACCTATCTGCAGTGCTTTGCAAAAGACATTGATTTCTCAGCTTGTACAGTTCCAGTAACTTAACAATTAGTTAAGTCATTTGCAAAACAGCAATCAATAAAACCTGCTATTTAAACAACACAAAAAGCAAAACCAACTCACAAAACATTCTAAACTGTCTTGAACATGTTTTCCAACTTTTCTTTTTTTCCTTTTTGGGTTTTATTTTCCCCTGAATATGACACTTGGCATATCATATTAGAAATGTCTGGTTACAGAAATGAAAAATGCCATGTCTGTGTTTGCAGAATTCTGCCTTTATAAATGCACTTTAAAAGAAGGATAACAAAATTGAAAGAGTTCCTTGTTTTCTGAATTATGATATGACACAGTAAAAAAATTTAGTAGGTACAATTCATTATTGAAAAGACTGCACGTCTTGTTATTCTGTTCTTAAATAAAACATTAACTAAATTATGGTGACATTAAATAAATAAAATAAAGGACCCACGGTTTGCTGCCACAATTGCAAAGCAAGCAGACCCTTGACTATAAATGAAGAGAAGGAAGATTGCTGATACTTCTCAATAACTACAGGTCCCTGAGGTATTTTCTTCTCCTTAAAAAAGAGGAGTGTACAAAAGCTGTGAGACTTTATACCTCTATAATGACTTGCAAAGTCATTTTTTTAGGAAAAAAAAAGTTGATTAAATTAACCTGAGTGATCAAATACACTGTATGTTTAATGAAAATCCTTTCTAGAATGTGATTAGGAAATGGAATGATTCATTGAGATTAGTTTTTTACCTTTTGGTTCTAAATCCAGAAAATCTTGTTACTTGGATTGATGTTTGCTCAGTCTTCATGGGTTTGAATGGAGAGCTCTGATTCAATAGTGATTTGGATTCACTCTACATACTTGCAGGGCTACATTAGAGAATTGAGGACACTACAGTTCTGCAAACAGCTGCCCTTGGTAGCATTACTAGTTTTTTTTTACACAGTAAGTAATTTTCAAGGAAGGAAAATAATGAATGAAAATGTAATGGGTTTGCATCTTTAGAACATCATTATAAGGAGTCAATTTATTAAGGGCTGAGTTTCTAAACAAAATTAAAGTAGTAACTTACCATATAGCTTATATAAAAGTGTTAGAAGAACAAGAATATTTAATATCCACGTGGTGATTTGGAAGAACAGAGTTATCTATTTGTGTTGTGGATGTAGTACACGTGAATGAGACTGAGGGACCATGCCCGTTTGTTTTGAACAGGTTTGGTTTCTGAGTACATTCAGTGTGGTCTCCTAGACTAAGCAGTTCCATCACAACTCCCATTTTCTATCCCACTGCACCCTTGCAGAGGAGGCAGTAAAGAATTCAGGAGTGAATTTAACCCTGGAAAAAAAGAGAAGAGTGGGTGGAAGGAGTTAAATAATAAATTAAACTGATTTCTGTTTTGTCCATGATGATAATTGGTGACTGAGCTCAATTCGTGAGCCTTTCATTATTTTTTCTGTTCAGCTGAGGGAGAGATGGATAGAGCAACTTTGGTGGGTACCTGGCATCCAACTCACTATGCTAATAAAATATTTCCCATACTAATGTATTACAAACTAGGATCATTAAAAGTCTCATGAAACTACTAATGTAAGTGCGGAGACCAGACAGATGTTTTTATGCAACATTTTATCTAGTACGTGTAAAAGTAAAAGGACTGTTACATCTATCAATGTTTTGTTCTGGCACCCTGCAGCTGGATCTATTGGACACACACATCTGGCAGTGATTTGGAAGAGGAAAGCTATGAAATTTGATAGCATCTACACTGAGGAATCAACTAATACAATTCATAACATGTTTGGTGTGAAAATCTGAGCCTTTTCCTAGTTTTATGTAAAGTAGGAACTTTACATAAAGACATGGCCCTGAGTTCTGGCTGCTGAGGAGCATCCTTGGTGCAGGAATCGGGAGGAGAAACACAGTTCTTCCCCAAACAAGCCTTCCAAGTCCAAACATGTATGTATATTGAAGGCAATATCTGGCAGTTTTGCCTTATCTCAGACATTATCATCGGGAGAATCCATTGCATCTAACTCTCATTACAGCCAATCTACCTCGATTTCCACAAATGATCAAAACTATAGCTGTGAGAAATCTGATTGTATTTCTGATATGCTTTCAGTGCACCTGTAACAGGCCACTGTTACAACTGGCTCACTCCTGGCACATCAACATAGTTTATACAAAGAGCTACCCCATAGGACTTCAGGACAGCCCTGGCAGACATTCCCACACTGACTTCTCGAAATGTGATTTTTCAGTAAGCCAAATTGAATGTCAGCCCAAGTCCACACTAAGTTGGTTGTCCTCAATAAGCAACAGTCAGCTAAAAACCCCACAATTTTTAATAACCTGTCATCAACCAATTGATCAAATGAACTCTTTTACACTAGAAAAAAAAAACAAAAAAAAAAGGAAATAAAATGCTTTATGAAATGTATTGTTGTAATTTTATGAATTAAAATATTTAAAATATCTGCTAGTAGTTTACTTCTCAAAGTCTGCATGTATGTACACATTTTTACATGTGCAGGTGCAGGAAATACAAGGGGGTTTAATTAATTGTTATTCCCTCACATTCAAAAATTGGAAGGCACTACAGATTGTTTTGTTCCTGTATGTCTGGAAAACCTTTATGACTGTCAGCTTAGTAAGGGCATTTGATATCCTTTGTGGTATAGGGTGACTCTTAATGTCACAGAATTAGTTTTATTATCATCTGCCACTACTTCAGTCAAATAATTCTTGAGGCAAGAGAACATAAACATTGGAAGTGTGATTACACTGAAAAAAAATGAGGCTGTTTATTTCTATTCAGTCTTTGTCAACAGGCTGGAGGAAGCACTTCATTTCCAGACAAAACAAACAAACAACAAAGCAACCAAACAAAAAAAAAAATCCAGACACATAACCAAAAAAACCAACAGCCAAACAACCCAACCAAATGCAAATTATGTTTTCTGATATCATCTATCTCTTTGCCATTAATGAAGTGGAACAGTGAGCCAAGTTGACGATGAATCACCACATAAATTATTTGAGAGTAAAACTGAAGCCCAAGTAAATAGTGGTTATGATTTTGTATACAAATCAACCTCTATGCAGCTGTTATGATAATGCATTTTTTTTGTCAATTCAAAGTCTGATATCTAAATCTTATCACTGAAAGAATATTTGTCCCAAATACTTTTTACAAAAAATAAAAACCAATAATTAGTAATGCGATTTATTACTATTGCTACTTATATATGTTTCATACCAAGTTTCATCTCTAAATTCTACTCTGGATTCTTTCTCAAATTCAGGAAGCTTGTCTAACAGATTTAACCCTTGTTACCAGATGTAACCCTTGCACTTGGCTCTGGCGAGGCCACATCTTGAGTATTGTGTTCAGTTTTGGCCACCTCATTATAAGAAGGATGTTGAGGTGCTGGAGTGAGTGCAGAGGATGGTAATGAAGCTGTAAAGAGCCAGGAGAATAAATCTTATGGAGCGTGACTGAAGGAACTGAGGCTGTTAAGTTTGAAACCGAGGAGGCTGAGGCGAGACCTCATTGCTGCTTACAGCTGCGTGAAACGACATTGTGGAGAGGCTGGTGCTGGTCTCTTCTCACCGGTAAGTAGTGATAGAACAAAAAGGAATGGCTTCAAGCTGTGGCTGGATAGGTTTAGATTAGATATTAGGAAAAAAAAATTCAGGGCAAGAGTAGTTAGGCATTGTAATGTCCTGCCCACGCTAACCCTGGATGTGTTTAAAAGTCATTTGGATGTGGTGCTTGGGGATATGGTTTAGGGTGAACATTGTAGAGTAAGGTTATTGATTTGACTTGGTGATTCTGAGGGGCTTTTCCAATCTGAGTGTTTCTGTGATTCTGTTAGTTATTCTATCTATCACTGTTAAACCCAATTTAAATTCATACAGAAATCTTTCATTGTAAAGTTTGTTATGCATCTTTCATAAATCATAGAATCATAGAATCAGTTAGGGTTGAAATGGACCTCAAGGATCATCTAGTTCCAACCCCCTGCCATAGGCAGGGACACCTCCCACTAGTACAGGTCACTCAAGGCCTCGTCCAACCTGACCTTGAACACCTCCAGGGAGGGAGCAGCCACAACCTCCCTGGGCAACCTGTGCCAGTGTCTCACCACCCTCATGGTGAAGAACTTCCTCCTAACATCCAGTCTGAATGAAGTTTTGGTGTTAGGTTGTTTTATTTATTTTTTTTTTTCTTCTCTCTTTTCCTTTGTGTGTTAAGGTTTTGATATAAAGTGCTGTGAGAAGGCTTTTGTTAGCAAACTGGGCTGGAACTGCAAAGGTTTGGGTGCATAATCTCAGTTTAGCTTAGCCTTAATTTAGGTGGCAGGAGATTCAGTAGGGGATGATCTTTCAATCAGTACCACACTGTTGCAGGTATTTGTAAGCTTTGGGCTCAAGCTTTAGCAACTGGTCAGAAGAGGGCAGTAGAATGGTGAAGCTGTAAACTTGCTAGAGTTAATCACTGTCTTCCAGACCAAAGAAGTCATGCAGCAGAACGTTTGCATTGCACATGAACAACAGGTGACAGGGCTGAGATTTACCGTTAACTTTGAGTCTTATAAACATCTCTTCACAGTCTCTGAAGCTTGGTGTGACCTGATGCATGACATCTTGGTTTTGCTTTGCAGAGAGCTAGAAGATACTTGTTGTTACCATAATAACAAATGAAATAATGCAAACTATGGATTTTGCTCAGGCTCTATAGGCAACTATGCAGTAGGTAAACAATTTTAGAGACTGTAAGATATGCCAAGTTTCTTCATTCCAATAAGATTAAGATACTGACATCCCAATTGTCCACAAGTGTTTGTAAATGCCCAAGTTCAACTGTTAATTATATTGGCATCTGTGCCTCCTGACCCCCACCGCTGTCGCAAAGTTCACCATTATGAATTTCCCTGTCTGTGATTTCTGCCGCTACTTCTATTGACGGCAGCACTGGTAAAACCTGAACCAAACCCAACCACCTATTATGCTGGGTGTTTTTAGTGAATGATAGTAAAAAAATAACCCTTGCTTTAAAGAGTATGTGAAATGAACAGCAAGCATGGACAGAAAAGGTAGAGAAAAGACAGGGTTCAAGTGCCACCATTCCGATTTTACAGAAAAAAAGGTTTGGGTGAATAAAAAGTTGACATAGATCTGGGATTGAGAGATGAATCTCCTTTAAGTTTTATTATTTGACTACTTAAAAGCAGTTTAAGTTTCTGCCTCCCCATCTTGGCAACACCATTTTAAATTGCTGTCTGTAGAACTGTCGTGGTAGGTCTAAGCAGGCCAAAATAGGCTTATACATGTCCTGGCTTGCCCAGGCATGTTTTTCTGCTCTACCTCCTTCTGCTATTGGGAGAAGCACCTGTGGGAAAGAGGACAAAGAACCTGGAGCCACTGAGTCTGGGGACCCTGGCCCTTTGCATCCTGTGATAAACAAGGTACACGCATGCTCAGCTTGTGCATGCCTTGTGCAAGGTCTGTGTTCTGCCCTAAAAAGGGTAAAGCAAGGCTATGGCTTCACCTAATATGGTCAAGCTTGGCTACCTGCCATTCTGATTGGCTATTCTGTGTCCAAAGGCTCATTAGTCTTGGGCTGTATTGAAAAAAGGAGATGAGCAGGGAGCACATGTGCTGTTATATTCATTCTGCTTTATATCCTGAACTGCCTGGAAACCATAGTCCAAGAGCTTACCAGGAACAGGCTCTAAATGCCTGCAGGTGATTAGCCTGCATAGCCAGTGTGACACTGTGCTGCACATCTCGAGACATCCTGCCTGCACCTGAAGGTCTCCTGCCAAGACAGAAGTCCTGGAGGTACACAGATCATCCTGAGGGGATCAGGACAAGGTCAGAGATCGTCTGCCTCCTTTCCCCAGCAGCCCGGGAAGAACCAGAAGTCTCAGCGGATGACAAGAATTCCCTGAAAGCGTTTGGGTACTGTCTGAAGCTGTAGCCAGCTCTGCGAGCCGAGAGATAATATTTCATGAGTAAATACTTAAAGCCTTTTGTAATTCACCATTGCCTTCTGCCATGAGCAGAAAGGAGCTCCTTGAGTCCATCTAGCAAGCAAGTGGAGTATTGACTGTAATCTATACACTAACTGCAAAGCCTTCTCTTCCAGTTCAATCGAGTTCAAATAATGTTATATATATTTACTAGTTATTTCTACATCCTGTTATTACCTGTATATAAATTTCCATAACTGATGCAAAGAACCTATTATTATTAAAATTAGTGACTGGAGTGGCAAGAGTTCTGAATATTGAGAATTAATAAACAATATCAATTTTTGAAAAGATCATCTCACATTAGTTAATTACCCCTCCATTACAAGAACTCTGTGAAAAGTGAATCTCAAAGCAAAGCAATTCATGTTCTTATGCCTTTATATTCACATGCCTGTTTTCCATGGCTGCTATTACCTGCTTTTTATCAGGCTTTTCCCTGTAGCTTCCTAGAATTAGCAAATACCTTGTTTGTTCTAAAGAAATAGCAACCAGCATAAAGTACAAATGTTAATGTGGTCTGGTACAGGAAAACAAGAGTATTAGTCTTCACAGTCAAAAGAAGTACTATTTTGGATACCTTATAGACATCTATGAAATACATTTCTTACATTTTTTTAATTTTTTTTTCCTTCCAAATGCATCTTTCATTTGGATTCTCCTGGCATTGACTATTCTGACTTTTCTTTCTTAGAGCAATTTGTTTTACTTCTTTATAGGATGTACAATAAAGGTTTCAGATGAAATACAAGTGTGTGTCTCTTGATAAAGGCTTCATACAGATAGGGCAATACTGTATCCTCGCAACAGAAATCCTTTGCCTAGACTTTGCTGTAGTTCCACACATCTGATGTTCACATACCTGCAGGATACTCCACACCTCTTACTCTGTGCCTCTGGTGATAATGATCAGCTGAATGTCAGAAGTGTCTGTCCTGCTGATATGCTACTACCTCCTGAGAAAACCTCAGTAAAAGCAGAGGCAGTTGATATTACTTAAAGTAGTTTGATAAAAGAATACAAGTGTAGTTTATTCTTGATGTGTGTTTTGGATCTCTCAATCTTGTGCCTGCCTGCTCAATCCTGTTCATTTTCCTTGGCTGACTCTGACTCTTGTGCAGAACTGGTTGATTCTACGATTCTGTGATCTGTAAGGATGCATCTCTGGAGCCACTGATGTTCTTGAAATTATGTTCCCATGACAAGTATTTTTCTGGCATGCAGTAAGTTTTGTTTTCTTTGCTTCCTGGTAATGCTATGGCCTATAAGGAAAACATTTTAGCACCTGAGAAGAGTAAATGCAGATGATTTTTTTTTTTCTTTCCCATTGGGTACAAAAATATTTGCTTTCTTTTAAACAGTTTCTAATGAGGATACAGAAATAAATCCACTCTTCATGGATGTGAGCAGGACAACACCAGCAATAGACAGCTTTGTCTCAATACTAAGTGTATTGCCTGGGAGACCAAACTGGGACTTACTGATTCTATTAATTTCCCTGTTTAGCTTTGCCCACCTTAGCAAGGTAAGACAGCCTGGATCTCTACAAATATCAAGTATAAACAAAGCCAAATGAGACATTTCTTTATCATTTTCTTAAAAGGAGTGATAGTATATTTTTCCTAGTGTTAGACTGAGTTACAGAAGCTTTTCCTAGAGAAAAAATAACTAGGGCTCTCTATAGCCTTTGCTATAATTGGAAATAAATTACTCCTTTGAGTAAAGGACAATAAAGGCCTAATTACATTTAACCATACTGATTTTATTTAGCCATTCCTTGATACAGACACTCAACTGCCATAGAATAGGTTTGAAATGCACACAATATCCCTTCTGTACAAGTTGTCTTAAGAGGTCTGAGTTTTGGCCACAAAGGAATGCACCTAAGAAACAACAATAACATACAGTCATAGGATGGTCTGGGTTGGAAGGGACCTCAGAAAGTCATCTAGTTCAAACCCCTCTGCAGTCAGCAGGGGCATCCTCAACTAGATCAGGTTGTACAGAGCCCCGCCAAGCCTCACCTTGAATATATACAGGGATGGGACCTCAACCACCTCCCTGGGTAACATGTTCCAGTGTTCCACCACCCTCACAGTAAAGAACTTGATCCTAACATCCAATCTAAATCTGCTCTTCTCTAGTTTGAAGCCATTGCCCCTCATCCTGTCACTGCAGGCCTTTGTAAACAGCCTCTTTCCATCCTTCTTGTAGGCCCCCTTGAGGTACTGGAAGGCTGCTATTAGGTCTCGCCAGAGCTGCCTCTTTTTGAGGCTGGACCACCCCAGCTCCCTCAGCCTGTCCTCACAGCAGACATCCTCCAAATCGCTGATCATTTTTGTGGTCCTCCTCTGGACTCGCTCCGTCAGGTCCATCTTTTCTATATTGAGGGTTTCAGACCTGTGTGCCGTACTCCAGGTGAGGTCTCATCAGAGCAAAGTGGCAGAATCACCTCTCTGGATCTACTGGCAATGCTGCTCTTGATGCAGCCCAGGATGTTATTGGCCCCCTTCGGGTACTGGAAGGTCACTTATTAGGTCTCCCCAGAGCCTCCTCTTTTCCAGGCTGAACAACTCCAGCTCTCTCAGCCATGTCACACTCCGCCCTCTGGTTCTTACTTGGCTATTTTCAGCTTTTAGCTCTGTTACTTTCCTTTTTGGGTTTTCTTTTTATATTTGCATTTTGAAAAGTCGGGGAAGTGAAGATATCATGCTGTTTTTTCCTTCCTCACACTTTAGAGATCCCACTTATTCCAGGGACCTTCTGATAATAAAGTAACCTGCAGCTATTTTTTGGTGCAGGGAGTACTGCTTGGAGAACCGTGAACAGAGCTCTGTGTTACCAGAATTTGGAGAAAATAATTATTTTACAATTTAGGTTTGTGAAAGCATATACCATGTATACTTTCCCCCTTTTTCATACCCATATATATAATCTGTCCCTTTTACGCTCAGCTCTTTAACACAAACCCAGTGTTTATACCTAAATAACAACATCTGTGTTTCAGCCACAGGGAATGTGAGGTTTCATTTGCTCTGCTTTCACCACTGTTTCTCTGAGACGGCAGAAGGTAAGCTGCTCCAGCAAAGGGTTTGTCCCAAGCCCCCACACAAGAGTCAGGAATGGGCAAAAGTTTATACACCATTGCTTTGGCATTTATGTCTCTGAATAGGGAGAAACTGGCCATACCAAAGCAGGAAATGAACTGGGTAGCTGGTTGTTTCCAACAATTATACAATCTGTGAACTGGTGTTGATTAATGACTTTTGAACTGGTCCATTTTCTGGTGTGCTGTTCCAAAATGCCATTTGATCTGTTAAGTGACATTAAATGGAAGTAAAACATATCCACAGAGGATTATACTTGTTACAGTTTTAAGACTAGGGTCCTAAACTGTAAGGTTTTTGAGAGAATTTGAGAATGCATCCCAAAAGGGGCTGAACAGAACATAAATGATATATTTATTGCATTTCATTGGTTTGCTATTTTTCTGTACAATCTGAGTTTCAGAGTGTTCTTTCTCTTGCTCATTTGTTTTTCTCACTGTTTATGTCCCTTCTGGCCTTACCTGCTCTGTGCTGGTCATTTGTTTTGGCTATTGGTAATATTGGGAGTGGGGAAGAGATAACACTATCTTAGCTGGTAAAGTACTTTGGTCCAGGGGTTCCCTGGATCTTGCCCCGGAGAGCTAGCTGGATTATTGTCTAATTGTATATATATTTATGTTTATTACCTTTTATATTTACCCTACATTGTAAATAATAATTTCATTTTACTTTCAAAATTAATTTACCTTTGGGAGGTAAATCAAAAACTAAGTGATGCAAACCCACCACAATGCTGATAAACAAAATGGGAGCAAAACAAATTAGCAGTGAGGGCAAAACCAACTTGGACCCTCTACAATTTTGGTAAAGACATACGAATTGATTCTTCAGATTGAGCAGTCAGGTTTGCTGCTTTTAAGAATTGTTTGCTTTCTTAGCTGTTCTAAAAAACTTTATTAAAAATTTCCTTGTGGATAGGTGAAAAGTGGAGACATTAGAAATAAACATATGTTAATTAGTCTTGTTAGAAATTCTTTGCACATGCAGCAGTTGAATTACTTGTAGTTGCCTTAGTTGCCTTGATGAAAGTTTGAAAGTCTGTCCTTATTATTGCAGTGTTAATTTGCTCTTCACTTTCAAAATGAGACACAGGTTCTTTCTATAAATTGCCTTTTGATAAAAATGCATTTTGGTAATTGGAATAAGATCAGGCATACTAGGAAGAGAAGGCAGACTGGACATAACAAGAAGTCACATTTTTGGACATTTGAAATATTTCCACTTGAAAAAAGCACAGACTGAAGGAAGAATAAAATTTGACTAACCTCTGTAATGCAAATCAGAGATTAAATCATGCAGCAAGAAACATTTCCCTGGCTGTGAGCAATTATGGCAATTTTGGCAGATGTTCTGGAGACTGTGAATTCAATTTTATTGTCTATTGCTTGCCATTTACAAGATTCCATAAAAGCAATAATTAAATACACAGAAACAGTCTTACTAGTTTGCTTGAGTATCAGCTAAACTGTTTTGCTCAGTTTGCTTTCTGCAGAAACAGCAACGCATTATATAATGGTCTAGTTATATAAGGTTGCATCCATGTACTTTATTTTGCAGTGGATCTGCAGTTGCTTAAAAAGTTGTTTCTGTAGGAATCCCTTCATGATGCAAGCATGCACATTGTTGTTGAGGTTTATGTCAATTATTCAGCAGCCTTTGAACTGGAACTTCCAGTATTTCAAGTAAATAAAGCGATGACATCGTGTTATTACAACATAAGGAAGCACGTCGCTAATCCATCCAGGCATCTCACATTTCGAGATCATCAAACTAAATTCCTTTTGCTTCATTTTGTCATCAGGTTGTGCTAAAATACTGTGCTTTTAAATAGCTCACTGTAGCAGTTTAAGAGCTAATTCTCTATTTTGGCTCTAAATTATAAACAAGAGAGAGGAATTTTCTGGACATTCTTTTGAATATGTAGTGAATGAGCGGGGCATTGGTTGTAAAAAGAAAAAAATAATAAAGTCTCTATCATTTGTTGGTTTGCTGAGAGGCACAAAAAGCCAGTATGTAAACAATTTCTCACTCTTTGGTTCCTTTGCTTTCTGCCTTCCACCTCGTCCACTGCTCCTCTGTGCATGACTGCATACTAACCTTGACTGACAAACTAACAGGTGAGATCTTGCTGGTTCTCTATCTGGGGGGAGAGAAGGAGGTGGCATTGTTCCCTTGAGGGCTTTCTTTGTCCAAGGGAGTGAGGATTGGATTTCTGTATTATTGCTAAATTGTATGCAATTGTAAATACATATAAATATATTCTGTACATATGTGTGGTAGTTTGAGGGGGTCTCAGATTCCCTTAAGAAAACCACAGAGACCAAGTCCCATCCCAGGGAACAGATCTGGTTATCCCAGGATGTTGTAATAATGTTATTCTATGCATCTTTCCAGTATCACAGCTCATAAGGCAGTGTCTAGCTGTCCCTTCCCCTCCCTACCTTTCCTCCCATCACTTCTTTCCTCTGGGAAGAGTGGCATCCCTCCTTATCTCATGGTTTGTGTGGGGATGTCGTGGAGGTAGGGAATTAATGTGGTCAAGTCAGGAATTATTAAAGTAGAATTACTTTATTTCCCTGAAAACCTCACTCCCAAACTATATACAGAACTAG